>VZQC01001141.1:108157-122054 GCA_009823505.1 Rhizomys pruinosus | reverse complement strand
AGCTCCAGGGGAATCCGAGACCCTCTTCTGACCTCCGCGGCATTGCACGACACGGGTGCACAGACCTGCATGCAGACAGTACATTCATACACATACAGAAATAAATAAAAAAAAATTAAAAAAAAATAAAACAACAATATTGGGAAGGAAATATCCTTCTGTCTTTTTAGGTTTGAAAACCTGAGTCCATTGCATTTTTTCCACTTGGACAGCTACTTCCATTTCAGCCTGATCAACCTGATTTCCTACCTCCTAAGATCCTCTACTTTATGTCAACGGCTTCCACATACCCTTGGCTTTTGCTTTCACCATTCTTATGGACCAAAGATTTTCAGACCACCTCCCACAATAGTGTTATTCATCAAGACTCTCTTGGGATACCAGTAGAGACAACAAATGCAATCTATATCCCCATAGTTCAATTAATATAACATTATAATGTGATGCTATAATCATATGTTATAATCACATGGAAATATGAGTAATGAACTAATGCTAACGTATGAACAAGTGCATCTATCCATGTGATAATTTTAGTATAGAGTGATTCTGAGAAGTCCTTGTAGGAATTCTGATGATGATGATGATGATAATGATGATGATGATTGATGGTGATAGTGCTAATGATGTCCAGATTAATATAAGCATGTACACACATACACACACACATACACACACACACACACACACACACACAGAGACTTCTTGGAGGATGGTTCTGCTTAGCTGTACTCTTCTGTCAGTTCAGACTCAACATACATAGAACCATGCTCAGATTTCACTTCCAGCCACATCTTTCTTCCCACTTCCCAGATTCTATGGGACAAGTGTTCTTTAATCATTTTTATTCCTTTTTTCTTTTTTTCTTTATTTTGTTTATTGTTATTAAACTTTTTCCATAAATAATGCATTATTTCTCAATCGAATTTAGAGTCACTGCTGTTTCCATGCCCCCCACCCCATGGAGTCCCTGCACTCTACCATACATGTCTTGCATCTTTTTCTGAGTCTTTCCAGAGTTTTTTCTAGTTCTTTTGTTGTTGTTGTTCTCTCTAACTTGTATTGCTTCAATATGTACATATATATATATATATATATATATATATAAATACATATATACATACCCATATCACCTGCATTGGAGGATTATTATTATTATTTTTTTTGCTAAAAGATGTCATGTTTTCCTTAAGGGGGTGCTCAAAGATTCCTCCTTGGCAAGCCCAAACAACCATCAATCCTGCCCTTGTGCTTCATACTGGTATGGGCGTTGAGTATGGTCATTAAGAACCCAGAAGGGCTAGTAACCNCTGAACTGAATTGGAAAAAATGTATGAAATGCACAAAGCATCAATAAAAATTAATTTAAAAAAAAAAAAATAAAAATAAAAAAAAAAAAAAAAAAAAAACACATTTAAAACATTGTTCAATAATATAGAAAGCACCAATTGCTTCGTTTTCCATAGAAGCTTTCAATGGCCTAGCATGAAAATAAGAAAAAGTATCATCCTTATCTTAATTTTGCAAAATGCACAGTTTTATATTACACTTCACATTTTTATTTTTTTGCCCCCTTTTTAAATTGAATTTTTTGGCAAATTGCATACAACAT
The DNA here is from genome assembly GCA_009823505.1 of Rhizomys pruinosus. Classification (NCBI taxonomy): domain Eukaryota; kingdom Metazoa; phylum Chordata; class Mammalia; order Rodentia; family Spalacidae; genus Rhizomys; species Rhizomys pruinosus. The sequence continues at coordinate 120,442 of VZQC01001141.1, read as the reverse complement.
ATTTTTGTCCAATTTAGATCCTCTCCCCCATCTGCATGCTTTTTAATTTTTAGCTTACATTTTCTCTTTTTAATTTTTATTTATTATTTCTTATGTGTGTGAATGTACTGTCTGCATGCAGGTCTGTGCACCCGTGTCGTGCAATGCCGCAGAGGTCAGAAGAGGGCGTTGGATTCCCCTGGGACTGGAGTCAAAGACGGTTCTCAGCTGCTATGTGGGTGCTGGGAATCGAACTCAGAACCTCTGCAAGAGCAGTCAGTGCTACTAACCGCTGAGACATCTCTCCAGGCCCTAGCTTACATTTTGAATACCAAGTTACACTGTAATCTAAAAAAATTAAACACACCATTTTGGGATTCAGCTATATTTTCTTTGCATGTAATGAGAAAGGGCAAAATTGCAACCTTAAAGTATGGATGTAGAAAAAACTAATGTAAGAAGAAAAGCTTTCTAAGGCCTGCATATATAGTTTATATTTTCCTTGGACCCTTGAATAGCCTTCTATCTCTCTAAGCACATTTTCTGGCTTCTATCATCCTGACTTGTAGGCAGAGTTGTGCATAGCACATTCATTGGGTACATAGTGTGTACTCTTCCATGTTCAAAATACCTTGCATGGTAATAGGTTCCTATTAGACCCTTAATATTTAGTTAGATCTTTCTTCTTTAAGGGAGGCTCCATTTAACATGCTTGCTTGCAGGTACCTTTGAACATGTGAATAGAGTTCTAGATAGCAAAATTCTATGTATGTGGCTATTGAAATAAAATGAGGAACATCAAATTTAATTTAAAGAATATAATCACAAACTATCTGCAACAACACTTTCTAGGCCAACCTAAGAAGAAAAAAGAAAAATTATCATCCTGGTGATTATGTTTACTGGAAGGCTGGAGACAACTAATAATTCCACATGGCTTAAGAAGTTGTATATTTCTTGCAAACCAACTTATTTCAATATAAAAGAAGCATATGGCCATTTTTATTATCAAAGTATATATAGGCTCCTCTCTTTGAATATCTTGGACATTTAAAGAGTCAGTCGGGGCTGGAGAGATGGCTCAGTGGTTGAGTACTTGGTGCTCTTGCAGAGGACTCAGTTTCAGTTCCCAACATCCATGTGGTTGCTAACAGCCATCTGTAACTCCAGTTCCAGGGGATCTGACACCCTCTTCTGACCTCCATAGGCACTGCATGACATGGGTGCACATACATACACACAAGCAGTCCACATGAAAGAAAATTTAAAAATAATAAAATATTTTTCAAAGAGTCAATTGTATGAAATTTCTTATTTTTTTACATAGAATCAATTCTTTATTTCAGACAGCTCTCAATGAAGGAGCAACTAAGACACCACCATCAAACCTGGCCAAAAGCATTAGAATAGAATAATATATCTCTTCATCGGTTTCTCTATCGATTATCGATCACAATCTCTTTAGTATCTTCCAGTATTAAATTTAAGTATTGCCCATAGCATTTAAATTTGCCTGGAAGCTCTTGGTCTTTTTTAATCTTTTACACTCCATTATCTAGGCCGAGCTGATGAGATCCAGGAGCTCTTCTGCAGCCTTCACAGCTTGTTGCCAATTGACATCTGCCACAATTTTCTGTTTGTTTGTTTGTTTGTTTGTTTCTTTCTTTCTTTCTTTCTTTCTTTCTTTTTCTTATTTTGAGGTAGGGTCTCACTATGTACCTCCAGCTGATCTTTCTGTCTCACCATCTCCAGTGGTTGGATTAGAATTTTGAACACTAACTTGCCACTGATTTGAATCACTCCTTAGAGCACTGAATCATTAGTTTTACTCTACAAGTATCTATTGATTGTCTAGTTTGTGTTGGGCATTTTATTTCCTACAGACAAATGGTCAAAAATAAGAAGTCATGGTTGCTGTCCTTGTGCGTACTGTTTGTTAGAAGATGCCTTTTTCCTCTAAGTTTGAGTGGAAAATGCTAATTTTCCTTTAATTTCCAGGTCCTAACACTCGAGAGGTAGAGGGTTCAGGATCAGAGGTTCAAGGTCATTCTTCACTTTATAGTGAATTTGAGACCCGCCAAGGCCTGGGATACAGGAGAGCTTGTCATATATATATATATATATATATATATATATAGTGGCAAGATGGCTCAGTGAGTAAGAGTGCTTACCTCCAAGCTTCTTCAGGTGGCTGACTTGGAGCCCATGAGCCCACATGATGGAAGGAGAGAACTCCTACAAGTTCTCCTCTGATCTCCACCTATATGGCATGGCGCACACACAATACATAAGCAAGTAAATAAATAAATAAATAAATAAATAAATAAATAAATGTAAAAAAAATAAAAGAATGTTTAAAAGATGTTGGATTTCTAAGACTGAGGAAATGGCTAAGTGGATAAAGTGCCTGCCTTGCAAGCATAAGGACTTGACTTCCGATCCCCAGTACCCCTGTAAAAAGCTTGCCATAGTATCACATGCCTGTAACCCCAGTGCTAGAAGTCAAGAGACAGCCTAGGTCACATCTGTTTAGTAGTATACCACAGCTTTAAGTATCAATACAGAAGGACAAGTTATGCTCATAATCTATTCAAAGCAGTGAGAACTATTCCTGTCATATTATTGTCACACCACAGGAAATTATGCTTTTCCTCATTACCACATTCAGCTCTGTAAGTGGCTGATATCTTTGCCTACACTGACACTTTCTGATAGCGTTTTCTCAATTTAGAAACAAAAATATTTCACAAGATTAATACATACACAGATATTTACATGTCTGATGCCACGTGATTGTTCTTATTTAAAACGGTGGTTTGCTTGCCAGGTGGACTCATTCTTTTCTCATTTATTGATCAGCCACTGTGTGTTTGACTCTTTCCTGGTTGCTGGAAGCACGGATACAACCTGGGTTAAATGTTGGGCTGATGTGAAAAGTTCACTCTGGGTGAGTAAATACCCCTATACAGTGTAAGCATAAGCATAGTGTGTGTGTGTGTGTGTGTGTGTGTGTGTGTGTGTGTATGTGTGTGTATGTGTGTTTGTGTGTGTGTGTGTGTGTGTGTGTGTGTATTTATTCCCAACCAACTCTTCCCCCAGCTTCTATATTTATGTAGTAAGATACTGGGCTAGGGGATGAATTGGAACTGGATTTGGAATGGCTACAACACCTGGTTAAGGAGTTTAAAAATTACCCTTGGGGAAGTTGGGATATCACAGGTACAATCAGAACCCTCATGAAGCAGCTTGTAGTTCTCTGTTCTACAATACAGTCAGCCATAAGGAAGGTTGGGCAAGAAGAAACAGTCCATATTTGTCATCCAAAAAGCCGATTAAGATCACCTGTGTAAGAGTAAGCTGGCACTGGAAGGTAATAAGTCTTACTTTGATTACATTCTTTTATTGGCTGTGTTAGTGAGACGGGCTTATAACAGCTCTAAATTCTGAACCTGTTGCACGTCCATTTGCTACCAATTTCTAGGATGATGTGGACGGAAGATTAATGGATGTGAAATGGTTAATTTTGTGGAGCATCTCTGAGGCTTGCAGTATATCGGCTTGCACATCAAAAGCTGGTCTTCAATCATGTTTTTAGTCTCTCAGGGCTCTCGGGGCTGCTACAGCAAATGATTACAATCTTCAGAGCTTAAAACAGCAGAAATAGAACCAGGGATGTGACATAGTAGAGTGCTTGCCTCACACACACAAAGCCCAAGCGCTACATAAACTGGATGTGCTGGAGCACACCTATAATCCCAGCCCTTGGGAGGAGAAGACAGGAGGATTGCAAAGTTGAAGCCCACCTGAACTATGTAGAGAGATCCTCCCTCAAAAAAAAATTAAGCCACATATAATCAACATATTGGCAAGTATTGTTTTGAACCTTCTTATGTGAGTTCTTCTCTGAAATAGGTCATGATGTTTCCCAGGAGAAAAGATGGATACCCAAGAGGAAACCCATTTAAGTCTTTAGCCAATGTTTCCAAGAATGAATTCTTCACATTGGAAAGTTCCAGTGTCAAAGAAATGTAAAGTAAACATTAGGAGCTGGACGCTCCACACAAGGGTGGAGTGTCTAAGGCTAGTCTGAGCTACAAACTGAGACCCTGTCTCAAAAACAACAAAACAAACAACAACAAAACATCCCCAAACTTGAGGCTAGAGAGACGGCTCAGCAGTTAAGAGCATTCACTATCACAGAGAACCCAAGTTTGGTTCCCAGCATCCATTTTGGGCAACTGACAACCTCCTAGAACTCTAGCTCCAGGACATCCAATACTCTCTCCTAGACTCCTACAGCACTTGCACACACTTGACATTCATTCCCACAAACACCCCCATACACGTAAATAAAAATAAATCAATCATTTAGCCAACTGTGGTAGCATGTGGCTTTACTCCTAGTACATGAGAGGGAGATGCAGGCAGATCTCTGTGAGTTCAAGGCCATCGTGGTCTACATATTGAGTTCCAGGCCAGCGGGGGATACGGGGAGACCCTGACTCAAAAAGAGCAAAAGAACAACAAAAATCATTTAAAAACATCACCATGGGAGACAGAGGCAGGTGGATCTTTGTGAGTTCAAGGCCACCCTGGTCTACAGAGTGAGTTCCCAGGACAGTTGGGGCTACAGGGAGACCCTGTCTCAAAAAGACCAAAAATAAAATAAAATAAAATAAAATAATCACCAAAGAACCATCTGCCAAAATGACAGTAGCTCTGCATTTTTTCCCATATTAATTTGAAACATTTGGAAATCAGCTTCTCCTTCCTTTCCTAGAATCTGGCACATCTATAGGCTGACATCCATCTCTATCTAAGCATTCTCAGGCATTTGCTTGGCCAAGGACAGTTGTGACTTGTAGCTACTCCCTATATTTCAGGTGTTTCCAAGTAAGGTCCACTAGGATATGAATTGGAATTAGGGCTTTAAGTCTCAGGACCAGGTAAAGCTAAACTGTGAGAGATGCCAATGCCTGCTTAAGGGAAGCTGGCGGAATGAGCCAGCTGACTCATTTTCAACTCTGCTCCCTGACCCCAGATCTACAGGCTTCGGGGTACACTCCAGAGCATCACTTTCAGACCACAGGCTTGGTCACATGAAAACAACTTGAGTTGATTTTTCCTAGTATTAACAAGAGAATTTTAAAAATGAACAAGACAAAACAGATCACCAAAAAGAAATAGAACAGGAATTACCAGACTTCATGCACGGGAATGGGAAGAATTACTGAATCAAACTCCTAGGAGTTATTTATGTGTAAGAGTAGGCGTGTGTGTGTGTGTGTGTGTGTGTGTGTGTGTGTGTGTGTGTTTGTGTGTATACACTGGTTTGTGATATAAAATGTTTCTCAGTGAGTCAGAGGCACGTTTGTCACGACTCCCCTTTCCCACCCTCTAGTCTCCACAGATCCACATTTTCATTTTTCTCTCTGTGTAGCTTAGATTCCCAATCAATCCCCTCACATTAGCTTTGAACTCTCTCTCTGTTCCCACTGACTTGAAGCCGGACTTCATACCCTATTCCTGAATCTATTCCAACAGCCTGTTTTCCAGCCTTTCATCCACATTCCCAACTGCTAGCATATAAAATGATAAGCTTTTCTCTACTGCCACCTCTAAAATTGTTACTTATTCCTGATCAGCTTCGTCATATGAACTTCATCCATTCCCAGTGCTTTGCTTTTCTCCTTGAGGACAGAGGCGAGGGTGACTGTAACACATGAAGGTTGCTGTGAAAGCTGAAAAGATAAGCACATTATAGATGCCCAGTTTATGGTTTTTAATCACAACCCTCTTCATTCTCAAATAAATGTGCTGTGATGTCCACCTCACTTGTCCTTTTGGTAGCTTTTGACAATGCTGACCACATCCTACTTTTTGAATCCCCTTCCTCTCAAAGCACATTTTAGTCTCTAATGTCTTTGACAGTTCTTGTTCCATCAATTTACCTGACTGGCTTTTTCCCCAAGGATTCTTGCTGTCCTCCTTTGGTACTGGACTTAACCTTTTAAATGGGTCATTTCTGAAAGTGTTTTGACTTCTGAGCTTCATCCCCTCTTGGCCCTGCACTGCAGGAATCCCGAGAACTGCTTACTTTCCACAACACACAGCCTTCCTTTACATGGTCCAATGGCTTGATGGAAATTTGAAAATACGTAGCTATCCTTTTTACTCAGTTTATTTTATTATTATTTTTATTTAAAATTTAAATTTTTTGTAAATGCCTCTTTTGTAGGAACACGTTATTTATTTATTTATTTATTTATTTATTTATTTATTTATTTATTTGGTCTTTTTGAGACAGGGTCTCCCTGTAACCTCAGCTGGCCTGGAACCCACTCTCTGGCTGGCCTTGAACTCACAGAGATCCGCCTGCCTCTGCCTCCCAAGTGCTAAGATTAAAGGCGTGTACCACCACGCCTGGCTAAAACTTAATTAGAGATCCGCCTGCCTCTGCCTCCCAAGTGCTAAGATTAAAGGCGTGTACCACCACACCTGGCTAAAACTTAATTTTTTTATTTGTGAGAATTGTCTTTGCCTCCCAAGTGCTAAGATTAAAGGCGTGTACCACCACACCTGGCTAAAACTTAATTTTTTTATTTGTGAGAATTGTCTTTGCATTATTTCATCCTTCCCAGTCCCTCACTGATTCCTCCCAATTATTCATGTTATTAACTTTTAAATAATAATTGCAGATTTGAAAGAATAACCAAAAATGCATTAAACCCTTTACTGATTGATTATTAACATTTTAGGGCCAACATTTTAGGACCTTTTCTCTCTCCTCTTTTTTTGCCTAAATTCTTTCACAACCTCACACCTTAAGTGTCTTAAGGACATCCTGTTACATACCACATTGAGATTATCAAATGCAGGAATTTTTAACACCAGAACCAATCATATTACTATCTGATACAAAGTGCAAAACTTTAAATTTGGCCACTTCTAATGTCTTTCAAGGCACTTTTCTTCCTCCTCATCTGAGATGCAGTCAAGACACTTTTCTTCCTCCTCAGCTGAGATGCAGTCCAGGATCATGCACTGGCTTTAGTTATTATGTCTCCTTAATCTGGAAAAATCCCTTAGATGTTGTTTGTTTGCGAAGATATTCATGGGTTTTGAAGAATATGGACCAAAAAGTTTTAGAATTTCTCTTTTTTCAATTTTCCCATTTTCCCCCTCATAATTAGAGTCAGGTAATTATGGGAAGGAAGCACTGGAAGGATATTTCACATTAGGAGGCTTAACCCCATTAATTGATGGTAACCTTGACAACTTGTTAAGTGGTTACCGCATGAACTCTTCATTATAAGTTTATCATTTCCTTCTTTGTAATTAATAGCCCATGGGGATATTCAAGACTTAATTCTGTCCCTCTTGTAAATTTTACCAAATACTTTTATATTTATTGATTATTCTTGTGGAAATCAAGTATTTCTGGGATGTCTCTCAGAAAGGGGGATTTCTAACAACAATTGGTTCTAATATGACTTTCCTTTTTTATATGCGATGTTTTATTTGTATAAACCCATGAAAATACAATTTCAAAATTTATATTCTGGAGATGGTGTTGTATCTCAGTGGTAGGTTATATATTTAGTGTATGTGAGGCCCTGTATTCAAAACAAGGGTCAAAACCCCAAAACCAAAACCAGATCTCACAATAATTACATAGTAACAGTAATGAAAGTACATGTGGGGACTGAACAGTAATGAAAGTATATGTGGGGGGCTTGTGAAAGCATAAAGAACTGAATTCAGATTCCCAGGGCCCACATAAAAACCAGGTATGGAAACATGTGTTTATTATCCCAATGCTGGAGAAGTAGATACACAAGTTTCTCTAGTGCTCCCTGGCTAGCCAATCTAGCCAATCCAGTGAGTTCCATTTTCAAGGACAGATCCTGCCCCCCCCCAAATAAGTTGGAAGACAACTGAAAAGATAGCAGACATCATAATAGATATTGACCTCTAGCCTCCACATGAATGCATACACACATGTACCAGATGTTTGCATGTAGGTCTATGGCCTAGCTCTGCTTGACCAGACTCAACATATTAGAGGTACCATGTTATAAAAAAAAAAAAAAAAGACTTTGAAAGGCCTTTCAGGACACAGCAGATGCAGGTGGATGCTGGCATTTCAGTCTTAGATTAAGATGATGGTTTTGTTTGAAACATGGCATAAGGTTTATTATTTATTATTCTTTTATGTGTATGAGTGTTTTGCCTAGCTGTATGTAAGTGCACCCATGTTATACAATGCCCATGGAGTGCACTGGATCTCCTGGAACTGGAGCTACAGATGGGTATTTGCTGCTATGTGGGTGGTAGGAATTGAACCCAGGTCCTCTTCAAGAGCACCCAGTACTCTTAACCACCAAACCATCTCTCTGGCCCCCAAGGCACAAGTTTTTTTTTTTAATGATTTTTTTAAATTTATTTCTGTATGTATATGAATGTACTGTCTGCATGCAGGTTTGTGCACCCGTGTCGTGCAATGCCTTGGAGGTCAGAAGAGGGTGTAGGATTCCCCTGTAACTGGAGTTCTCCTGGAATTGGAGTTTCAGACGGTTCTCGGCCGCCATGTGGGTGCTGGGGATCGAACCCGGGTCCTCTGCAGCAGCGGTTGGAGCTCTTAACCGCTAGGTCATCTCTCCAGCCCAAGGCACAAGTTTTTAATCCCAGCATTTAAGAAGGTTGAGCAAGAAGGATTACTCAAAGTTCTTGGCTAGCTTGGGCTAAAATAGTGAGTTCAAGATGAGCCTGGGCTAGTTAGTTGGGCTTTGCCTCAAAAAAAGGAGAGAGAGAGAGAGAGAGAGAGAGAGAGAGAGAGAGAGAGAGAGAAAGAATATAAACAAAACCCAAACAAAATAAACAATGTAAAACAAATCACAGTCACATTCAGCTCAAACTAGATCTTTAACATTCATTTTCTTCAACCACAAATACTGTCTAGCTTCCATGACCTGGCAGAGAAATTGCTTGTCATGGGTGCAGGAAGGGCCTGAGGTCATATGGGTTGGCATAAGCAGTTCTATTTCAGGTTCCTGCCTGATAAAGGATATTTGCATTATGAAGAAAATCTCAACATCAGTGGAATAGTTGGGTGTAGCCTTCAGTGAGGCCATTTCTGTCTCTGTAACTCAGGAAGAAAGGGCTGTTTCTAAGAATCAAGAAGTTCCTTCAGAATTTCAAGCCTGACTTCTGTAAAGTACAAGCATTTCAGTAAGCCATAAGCAAACATTACATGTTCTCCTGGGTAAGCACACTTTCCAAGGCCTAGCACAACAGAGGAATAAAGAGGTGGAGAGCTTCAAGGATGTCTGGCTCTCTTCCATTTTCTACCTGGAAAAAATATCTTCATCCAAGGAAGGCTGTTTGCTTATAATAATTGTGCCTTATTTTATCTCCATCTTGGGGCCAGTGCTAACACAGTCCCGTATCTGAACAGTGACTCACGGCCTTCCAAGTCTTTGTAAAGAAGTCTTGACTAGTAATTTATTATGGAAACCAGGAAAAAGCATGCTGTTCAACGAGACTGGTTTCTAAGTCTCCAATATATATTTAGAAACAATGTAGAAAATATGTCATCATTGATTTTTGCACTGAGCACAGAAGCCTTCACACTAGAAATTAGCCACCTTTCCTCCGACCCTTGCCATGCTGGGGGTTGAAACTGAAGCTTCAGAATTGATACATGTGCTTTACCAATAAGCTACACTCCAGTCCTGATCTTTTCAAAGTCTTAAATAGGAAACAATTTTGATGCCTAATACATGGATATGGTTCTGAAATGAAGAGGAAGCTTGAGTATTCGAATGCTTCAGCTTTACTTGCTTTTAGTTCCTTGCTATTTTTTCCTCCAAGTCTACATTTAAGGTAGCTAAGCAGTACAAACCCATTAGCTTTGCCTTGGATAACACCTCTGAAATATGGCAACTACAGTAACAATTGTTGAAGTTATTTTTCAGGAACTGGGAAGCCAGTTTTGTGTATCTCAAAACAGTTGAAACACCATCACTTTACTGCACATGACAAATGTCTAAAGAGTGACCTTTTGAGGGTAGAGGGCTGAAAACCACACCCTAGATCATACTAACAACACGTTTTCTACACATGCACCTTATGAAGAGCAAAGAGGTCTGACTACATATATGCAGATCACACATTACTTCACTTTTGCTTGCTTTGGATCACCATTCCTTACCTCTCAGAACTCCCAATTTCTTTTTTTTTTTTTTTTTTTTGGTCTTTTTGAGACAGGGTCTCCCTGTAGCCCCAGCTGTCCTGGAACTCACTCTGTAGACCAGGCTGGCCTTGAACTCACAAAGATCCGCCTGCCTCTCCCTCCTGAGTGCTGGGATTAAAGGCAAGTGCCACCACACCTGGCTTCCCTATTTCTTTATTCCATTAACACAACTAAAGTCTACCTCTTGATAAACTGATAAACTCCTTGTGAAAGAACTCTTCCTCTTTTGCGGGATTTATTGTTCCAATGACTAAAATACTAAGAAGTAGGCAGAATGTTCTTCATTTGATAACAGTTTGGATCGCAAAACCCTATGAAATTCTCAGTTAATTGAAACCCTTTGATTTCCTTGGGTAATGCTTTTTAGTAGTTTCTTGTTTAACCTCTAATAAATGCAAAAACAAATGCCTTTTTTAATAACCTTCTATTTATGCAATTGATATCACAAGTCATTTTTTGTATATGTAGCATCTTTTATAATTTAAAATTATCATAAGAATGATTCATATTTGTCAGTTCAGGTAAAGCAACCAACATACAGTAGGCTACAGGAAAAAGAGAAATTTCTTCCACCCTTCAAAATAGTTTCCAGAGGTAGTTACTGTTAACTGTTTTGTATGAATTAAGACGTTTGCTCAAAATTGTATTAATGGCAAGAATCACTGAGAAATTTTTCAGAAATTTCAGAGCTAATTGTTCAGGATATGCCGATGTTCAAAATTAAACTCTATAGGCTTATAATTAAAAGCATTGTATGGTGGCTAAGGATAGCTCATTTGGTAGTGTAATTGCCTACCACTTACAAAACCTTGGGTTCAATCCGTAGCACCATGATAAGTATGGCATACTCTAATCCCAGCACTCAGAAGGAAGAGGCAAAAAGATAAGGACTTCAAAGCTACCTTCAGATGAAATAGAGTTGGGGCCAGCCTAGGCTAGGTAGGACTTTGTCTCAAAAAAGAGGGGGGAATACATTATGTATGACAAGAAAAAAGAAGCTAATAAATATTCAAAACTCATCATGAGCTAATTACTTTGCTACATCTTACTGTTGGCTAGTCTCATGGGTTGATCACATCTATTTTATCTCTGTGATGAAAATGCATTAAAATCGTGACTGCTGAGCATCTTTTTCCAATTTCTTTTGACACAGAATATAAAATATCATCCCTCAAAATGCACATAAATACTGTACAGATGCAACCAAATGCCAACACAATTATTTTCCAATTTAATGAAAATACACATTCCAATAAATGGCACTGCTTAGAAAAAAATAACAAATGCTCATGAATATGAAAATGTCTTTCTTTTTTATTGAAATGCCCAAGTAGATAATACTTGTCTTCTCTCATCCTGAGAAGCCTGTCTCAGCAGACAAATGATGTTTAAATACTCCCTCCTTAAGATGGAGAGATTCATTCCCTTGACACGTGCTCCATGGTGGACTGAATTTACTGTCTGGCCTCTCAAGAATTGACTATGGAAATTGAAGGGGAAAATAACAAGATTATGGTGGAGAAACAGCATACACCTCATGACTAAATGATAAAGGTACCAGGAATGTCAGGGAGACATTAGGTATCTTTGATACATTTTGAAAAGAAAGTTACATCAAGTCTTCCAAACACCCACATCCTCAGTCTAATAAGAAAAAGGGAGATGTTTCAGTTGATAAACTCTTATATGAATGTTAAAGATCCAGACTCAACTCATCCAGTTGAGTCTGGATCTTTAACATTCATATAAGAAGCCAGGCATGGGGGCACATGCCTGTAGTTCCAGTGCTGAGTCAGTGGAGACAAGAGGAGGCCTGGGATTCACTGGGCAACCATTCTAGCTAAATCAATGAGCTCCAGGTTTAGTGAGAGATCTCGACTCAGACATAATTTGAAGGGCAATCGAGGCAGATATCTTGATATTGATTGTTGGTATCCAGATGCATACACTTGTAAGTATACCCCACACATGAGCATGTATATACAAAAAAGAGGAGGAGGAGGAGGTGGAGGAGGAGGAGGAGGTGGAGGAGGAGGAGGAGGAGGAGGAGG
>VZQC01001141.1:83947-106235 GCA_009823505.1 Rhizomys pruinosus | reverse complement strand
TGTTCCTTAACTTTATCTAGAGAAAATTTGCATTTATATATATATATATATATATATATATATATATATATATATATATGTAGTATTTAAATGAGTGTGAGTAAATATTCGCTGTAGCCCAGAAAATAACTGATGCACATGTTCAGTTGAATTTGATCCTGTGTGAAGAACTGCTTGGTTAGAATCAAAACTTTCATTTGACTTGCAGAAGTAAAAGACTTGCTATAATATAACTTAAGGTAGCAATATCAGAACCTCTGAGGGTAAGTCTGAAATTCCTCTCTGTAATTAGAGAGCCCACAAACTTAATATGCACTAAATGTTTTCGTTTTTGAGGTCTCATTTTTCAAGGAATCTGGTATTTGGAAAATGGCTGCTCTTCTATGGCAGATGACAAATTTCCTTTCTTGTTGTGTGTATCCCCTTTTTGAGTTGCACTATGAGTTAGAAGTCTGAGTTCTTATACTGATTGGAGATGCGAGACTTTGGGTGCTCTAAATGCTGTCATGGCCTTGCTAGTCTAGAATTTCCAAAACATGCCAGTTAGATATCGGGTTATTAAATTCATTTGACTATTCCAATGGAAAAGGTTTGAGTTTGGGTTGTAATAATGAAAACAATACTCCTTAAATATTATTTCTCCTTTAAAATATGGGGCTGGAGAGATGGCTCAATGGTTAAGAGTGCCAACTGCTCTTGCAGAGAACCCAGGTTTGATTCCCAACACCCATGGCAGCTAAGAACCATCTTTAACTCCAGTTCCAGGGGGATCCGACGCCCTCTTCTGACCTCTACGGCATTGCACGACACAGGTTCACCAACCTACGTACAGACAGTACATTCATACAAATAAAAAAAAATAATAAATAAAAAAAGATTAAAGTAGGAGTTGGTGGCTGCCTTTGGTAGTGTGTTTTTTAAAATTATATATGTGTATATATACATGTGTGTGCATGTGTGTGCATGTGTGTGTACTCTTATGTGTACGGGAGCATCCTAGAGGCCAGATGCAAATGTTGGGGCTACTCTTTAGTTTATCTCCACCTTACTTTTTGAGACAGGACCTTTCATTGAACTTGGAACTTGCCAATAGGCAAGACTGGCTGGCCGTCAAGCCTCAGGGATTTTCCTGTGCCCACATCCCCTGTGGTGGGCCTATAGACACACACCACTGCACCCAGCTTTTCTAATTTTTCATGAGTGCTGAAGATCACCCAAGTCCTCATGCTTGTACATGAAGTACTTTACTGACAGACCCATCTCTCTAGCACTATTTATATATTCTTTCAGTACTTTATATTTCCAAATATAGGTATATATAATTCATATACACATGTACAAATCATGCATATATATACATATATCATCATAAAGCACTTTAATATAAAGAAGAGGAAAATATTTTAAAAATAGAAATTGTATTTGAAAGCTTGATAAGTATGAACACCAATTGATTTTTTGGTTGAGTCTTGGTTAAACTAGGGTACTGTGGTCAGGTGCCAGTTAATTGTTTTTAATGAGGGTTTTGCCAACATACTTGGAACATTGAACTTGGCCTTACAGTCTATTCCCTGTCCTTCCTTTTCCATTTCTCAGTCTTAATATTTGTACTTTCCCTTTATAGACCTCGCTCCTCAGCTTTTATCTCTGCCCCCATTAAATTAAAACAAATAATGCACTTTATAAAGAACATTCCTCATGGCCGATATCTCGAGAGAGAGCATGTATTTATTTTAAGTGGAACTCTTGCAAGACCGCCCAAGTGGATACCCCTAATTCTTCATTAGTCATCAACATATTTCATCATGATAGACACAACAGCATAAAAATGGTGGATCCAAGTTCCAGTTAATGCTATGACAGCCTGTTAGGACAACAAGAACGATTTTCTATCTGGGTTCTAAAATACTGCTCTTTATTTCCATCCCTCTTCTACCTCTTCTTTTTGATGTTTGCTTTTTACAAATGGCCAAGATCAAAATAAATTGTGCGCTATGATTGCATTGTTAGTATACTCGGTTCCTATATTTAGGGCCCAGTTGCTGGGATTCTAAGAAATAAGGTTGCTACTCACCATGTTTCCCTTTGGCCAATTAGATTTTTTGTTTTGTTTTATTTAGTTAACATATTTTAAAGTTATATTTCATAGGCTTATAATAGAATTCCAGTATGATGTGATGAATGTCAGCTACAACAATGATTAACACTAGAGGGGCAGAGAGATGGCTCAGTGGTTAAGAGCACTGGATATTCTTACAGAAGACCCAGGTTTGATTTCCAGCACCCACATGGCAGCTAACAGTTGTCCCTGACTACAGCTCCAGGGAATCCACTGCCCTCTTGTGACCTCCATTGCATTTCATGACACAGGTGCACGTACACACATGCAGGCAGTACATCCATACATAGAAAATAAAAATGATAAATAAAATACTAATAAAAGAGTAACACCACGCATCTGTAAATGAAAACACAGGAAAAACAGTAATTTGACTAGTCCCATGATTATCCTAGGTTGACAGAGATGTGACTGTGGCTAAGACATCTCTGGTTTAATAATACTGGCTGATTGCCACCAATCACAATTAAGGATTCTGCTGTTTTTCAAAAATGCTGATATGGGGGCTGGAGAGATGGCTCTGTATTTAAGAGCACTTGCTGCTCTTGCAGAGGACCTGGGTTTGATCCGTAGCACCCTCATGGCAGCTGACAAAGGTCTGTAACTTCAGTTCCAAGAGATCTTGGGCTGGAGAGATGACCTAGTTGTTAACAGCGCCAACTGCTCTTGCAGAGGACCCGGGTTCGATCCCCAGCACCCACATGGCAGCTGAGAACCGTCTTTAACTCCAGTTCCAGGGGAATCCGACGCCCTCTTCTGACCTCCACGGCATTGCACGACACGGGTGCACAGACCTACGTGCAGACAGTACATTCATATACGTAAAAAAAAAAAAAAGAGATCTTAAGCCCTCCTCTGACCCTTGAGGGCATTACATGACAGGGAAGTACTTATGCACATGCAGTTAACACACTCATACACATAAAGTAAAAATAACAAAATACTGAAGCTGGGCGTGGTGGCGCACACCTTTAATCCTAGCACTTGGGAGGCAGAGGCAGGCGGATCTTTGTGAGTTCAAGGCCAGCCTGGTCTACAGAATGAGTTCCAGGACAGTTGGGGCTACAGGGAGACCCTGTCTTGAAAAGACCAAATAATAATAATAATAATAATAAAACACTGATATATATGTCAAATATTGAGAAGAGTGTATAGTACTAACAGTGTACTACCTGGGCCTGCATTTGTAAGAAATACAAGGTGCATATTAGAGTATTGAAATTATTATGCTAAATGAAAAGTACACACAGGACCAGTTTCACAAGAAATTTCAGTTTGTTCTTCTGTTTGAAGATGTGACCTGATTTATGAATCTGACTGCTGTAAGGGCGATTTTTTCTGTTCCTTTTTATTGTACTGTTTTTTTGTTTTTTGTTTTTTGGTTTTTTTTTGGTCTTTTTTGAGACAGGGTCTCCCTGTAGCCCCAGCTGTCCTGGAACTCACTCTGTAGACCAGGCTGGCCTTGAACTCGCAAAGATCCGCCTGCCTCTGCCTCCCAAGTGCTAGGATTAAAGGCGTGCACCACCACACCCGGCCCTTATTGTACTGTTTTTTAAACTGGTGTCTTCCTGTAGCCCCAGCTGGCCTGGAACTCACTAGGCAGGACCAGACTGGCATGAATGTCATAGAGATCTGCCTACCTCTGCCTTCCTAGTGCTGGGATTAGAGGTGTGTATCACCACACCTGGCTACTACTTTTTAGCCACATTTCAAAAGAAAGATATTATATATATTTTATAATAAATTCACTGACTATGATATCCTCTCTCTATAAACTGGGAGGGAGGCATTCTGATTCAAAGGCTGAATATATTTTGTTTTTGTGGGGAGTTTTGTTTTGTTTTGTTTTGTTTTGGCCTTTTTAGACAGGATCTCCCTGTAGCCTAAGCTGGCCTGGAATTCGCTATGTAGACCAGGCTGGCCTTGATCTCACAGAGATCCACCTGCCTTGGCCTCCAGAGTGCTGAGATTAAAGGCACACACCACCGCACCTGGTGATACCTCTTTGTTTATTTGTTTTAATAGATATGAATGGTATTTAAATTTTTTTTTGTCTTTTTGATACAGGGTCTCCCAGAAGCCTCAGCTGTCCTGAAACTCACTTTGTAGACCAGACTGGCCTTGAACTCAGAGATCTGCCTGCCTCTGCCTCCCAAGTGCTGGAATTAAAGGCATGTGCCACCACGCTTGGCAAAACGCTATGTATCCCAGGCTGGCCTCGAACTCCAGATCCTCCTGCCTCTGCCTCCTTCAGCAAATCCTACTGGTAGGCACCACCACTACCAGCTTAATTTTTTAACTAACTAGAAAAGAAAAGAACAGTACCATTTCTTGACGTGTTAAAATTATCTGAAGTTCTAATGTTGGTGTCTATAAATCTTGTTTTATCACCACACAGCAATACACCTTCCCTTTAACACAGCTATGCCTGCTTTCCTGTTAGACTGCCAGAATTGAGTCCTTGTGGTAGAAGCTATATGGTCTGTAAAGCATAAGATCTTCACGGTAAGGACCACTCCAAAAAAAAAAAAAACAAAAAGGGTTGATGTCCTCTGAACTAGATAATGCTATTTTCAGAACAGAAGCATAGCATGAAGCATGTAGATACATTACAATCACCATAATAAACTCACATGGAACTTAAATCTAGCTTCCTGTGTGACCTAATTTGCAATGGAGTATCTTCCTGCACAGGGTAAAGAAAAATCTAGAGAGAAAGTGAAAATGACCTATTCCTTTTATATACATGAATATCTATTGATTTGTATACTTCCAGGCCTAATTTTATATTGCTGCATAACACATGGTCACAAACTAAAGGACTTAAAACAGTGTAACCATCATCTCAGAATTTTCATTAATTGTGGCTCTGGAAATGTCTTAGCTGGAACCTTGCTTGGGTCAAGGTCCCACAAGACTGCAATTGGATAAGAACACTTATTCCTGCAAAGGACCTGGTATGGTTCCCAGGACCTACATAGTGGCTAACAATCACACTTAACTGCCCCGTGGCCTGCATATCATGCATTTACAAATATGCCAGTAAAACATTCATGCACATACAAATTGTTTTTTTTTTTTATGTGTATGAGTGCACTGTCCACATGTAGGTTGGTGCACCCATGTCGTGCAATGCTGTGGAGGTCAGAAGAGGGCGTCACTGGCTGGAGAGATGGCCTAGTGGTTGAGAGCGCCAATTGCTCTTGCAGAGGACCTGGGTTCGATCCCCAGCACCCACATAGCGGCTGAGAACCATGTTCAACTCCAGTTCCAGGGGAATCCAACACCTTCTGACCTCTGAGGCACTGCATGACATGGGTGCACAAACCTACATGCTGACAGGACATTCATACACATACAAAATAAATAAAATTAAAAAAAAAGAAGAGGGCATTGGATTCCCCTGGAACTGGAATTAAAGATGGTTCTTAGCTGCCATGTGGGTACTGGGAATGGAACCCGGGTCTTCTGCAAGAGCAGTCGGTGCTCTTACCCGCTGAACCATCTCTCCAGCCCCTTATACAAATTGTTTTAAAACCATTTTTATAAAAGTCTTCTGAAGCCACATTCTAATTCGGAAGCTTTGGGGTCATTCCTCTTCCAAGCTCAGGTAAATGTTGAAAGAATTCATTTCCTTGACTCTGTAGTTGTTTTTTTGAAGGTCAGCAGGAAAGAGACCCCATGTATCTGAAGAGGCCTAAGCCTTCTTTTTGCTGTCATTTTGGCTTTTTGTTTTGTTTTGTTTCTGAATCAAGGCCTGCTTCAGTCTTCTAAGTGGAAATGTACATGCCACATGCTCAGCCAACAAACCTCTGCCCTCTTTTAAAGGATGTCTAAGCAACTAAGCCATACACACAGAAGATACTCTCCTTTAATTACTTAAAGTCAGCTCATTTAGGATCTTCATTGCAATCACAAATTTCTTTCAACTTTGCTATAAGTTATAACATAATCAAAACATAACTTAGTTGTGATCTAATGCCAAGGCTCCTGAGATCTTTGGCATTATATTAGCTGCCTTCTCATTGCTGTGACCACGTTCCTGACAAGAAACTACCTAAAGGTGGAAGGATTTTTTTTTAACTTTTGCTCATGGTCTGAAGGTACTGTCCATCACAGGAGAGAAAGTATGGTGGTGAGAACTTGAGAGATGGTGAGAACATTACATCAACAGTAGGATGTACAGAGAGGTGAATGATGTTGCTCAGCTTGTTTTCTTTCTTATTCAGCTTGTTTTCTCTTTCTTATTCAATCCAGTAACACAGCCTATGGTATGGTGCTGTCCATATTCAAGATGAACTTCTCACCTCAGTCAAACCTCTTTGACACATCTTTACAGATCCACACAGAGGTGTGTTGCCTAAGCAATTCTAAATCCAGTCAAGTTTACAATGAAGATTAAACATCACAGGCACCTTGTGAGACTTTGGCTACCACGTTATGTCTAAGAAAAGAATTGGAGGGAGCTAAGGTTAGATCTTAGCTCTCCCAATTTCCACCTGTTCGATGGCACAAGTGACTTCACTTCTGTGTGCCTCAGTGATTCCAACTGTGGATTAGAAATTATTCTACTAGTCTACCACTTGCCAATTTGGGCTGGCACCTTAAATAACATACTTATAAAAGGTATAGTATAGAGACTGGTGGATAGCAAGTGGTGACTAGGCTAAAGAAATATTTAGTATGTTTTCAGTTGTATGTATACAAACCTACTATTCATATCATGGAAAAATAAAATAAAACATCAGTGAAATATGCAGCAATGAATGTGAAAAAAAAAACACTGAGAACAGAGCAGGAACTTAAAATGTAAATAACTCTAGTGTTTTGAGTCAATCTGCTGATGATTAAGAACAAATTAGTTCACCAAATAGTGCTTTAACACAAGCTGAGATAATGTATGTGAAAGTTCCTTCAATAAACATTAGCTGAATTTAGATCTGGACAGAAGTCCTTGAATAATTGTTAGGGAATTCATTGCCTTTATCATTTTCTTCTTAAAAGCAAACCAGGCCCTTAACAGAATGATCTTTCCTTCTACTGTTACCCATGAAACTATTTTAACACGACAAACATTTAGTTTGCCCAAGTGGCCCTTCCCTTGTCTCCCATTCTCAGATAAGCTCTGTTAATATGAAACCCATAGAGAAAGTTGACGTGTAAGAACACCTGCCAAAGAGCTTGATGAAGTGTTAAATGGAGAAATACAAATATCAAATCCAGGACCTGTAGTTTCTGCACTGAAAAATAATTCCTATCCATTTAGTTTCAAGATGAAAACCTGCTCTAGTTCTTCTTCTATGAAAGGGAGAAGAAAAAAAAAAAAAACCCCAAACAAGAAATCCTCCTCTCCACCGAAACAAATAGAAAAACCATCACTCTAAATTTCTTCATGTCCTTGGGAATGGAAAGAAACAATTTCAGAACCTTGACTGCAGACTTCCCATTATGCAGAGAATGTAAAGCCCAGAGTTGCCTCTTTCTCACAACAATGGGCCTGACAGAAATGCTGGTACAGAGCAGGATTTGTCTTCTGTCTATTGTCATCTTATTCCCCTAGAATGGCTTCTTGCCTGGCGATGGGCAGAGCGCCTGACTGCTGAGAAAGCCCCTTAGAGTAACTGTTGTGGCTGTGGCGGTGGGGAGTGTCTGGGGAGGCTGGGAAAGGAAAATTCCTGGGAGCAAGGGCAACACTGGAGCTCTGGTGACTAAGGCTCCCCAGAATTCCTATAGGGAGTTTCTAGCAGAGTGAATCCAAAAGATAACTATTTGAAGGCTTTATGGGGAAAGACAAAGACAGGGAAGGAGAAGGAAGAGGAGGAAAAGGAAGAGGAAGGTAAGGGGAGGAGGAATGGGGGAGGGGGAACGGCGGAGGGGGGTAGGAAGAGGGGGAAGGAGGAAGAGGGGGAAAGAGGAGGAGGGGGAAAGAGGAGGGGGGAAGGAGGAGGTGGGGGAAGGAGGAGGAGGAGGAAGAGAGAGAGAGAGAGAGAGAGAGAGAGAGAGAGAGATGCATCAACCAACAGCAGCATTCTGAGCCTTGCTATCACATACATTATCAAATTATCCGAAGTGACATCCAGATCTTGCTAAATTTTGTATGAAATTCTCAAAGTTCTTAATGGGCAGTGAGAAGCAAGAGGCTCCAGGGTGGTAGATCATTTCTTGCCTTATCTTGGAATTCCTGTAAATGATATTTCCATATTTATATTTAATAGGAAGTAGCATAATGAAATAACTATCCCGAAATTTCCAAAATATCTAGATGCTTGACATTAAGAATATGTGTGTGTGTATATATATATATGTATATATATATCATATAATTATATATTATATATTTATATATTAATAATTATATTAATATTATATATTATAATTACTATTATATTATATATAATTATATATATAGCATATATATATTATATATGTAGAGGATGTGTGTTTTCATGAGCTTGCGATGTATTCTTGTTTTATTGCTTTAGCATTCATTATATGTATTTATGCAAGGAGAGATGGGCAGGCCGCAAGCTGCTTTCATTCATTCAAAACACATGAAGGAGGGGCTATGTGTATGACACTGTGAAAGACACAAATGAACCACACAGACATTCTGGCCTTACTAAGAGCCTAACAGTTCTATCTCAGAGACCATAAATTTTGCTTGAAACTGTAATGACATTTATATGCCTCTGTCCTGTTCCAGAAAAATGATTCTAAAATATTGAACAGGTTTATTATTTCTAGCAAAAAAAGAGTACAATTGAATCGTTTGGGTAAGTCTACAAAGCAGGGTTAAGTCCAATTTTCTAGCTCAACAAGAAGTTAAAGAAAGGCTTCTTTTTTGGTCCCCTTTTTTTTTTTTTTTTTTTTTTTTTTTTTTGTATTTTTGAGACACGGTCTCCTTTTTAGTACCACTGTCCTGGAGCCTCGCTCTGTAGACCAGAGACTGGCCTTGAACTTCACAGAGATCCTCTGAGGAGTAAGTCAGCCTCCGACCTCCACCACTCATTTCTGTGTCTGTTAGAGGAGAAAACGAATGGGCCAACTGTTCTCAGGAGGTCAACATTGTAACCAGCCATCCAGACTAAAAATGTTGGTTTCACCTACACACTTCCTGTATGCTGCTCAGCTCATTTAGCTTTGGACTGCTATATTTTTCTCCTTTTGATTCATCTCGCTTTGTTTCTATCCATCAACAATAAAACAGGATAAAGTGCCTTCTTATTACCAAAGGCTCAGCATAACCAAGAGAGCTATAGTTAAAAACAAACAAAACAATACAAAACAAATTTAAAAATAGAAGATCAATAGATTAATCAAAAGGAGAGAGGTGGGGGTTGGAAAAAGGCTCAGTGGTTAAGAGCATCGGCAGCTCTTGCAGAGGCCCTAGGCCTTGTTCCCAGCACCCCACATAGTGGCTTCAACCATCTTGTAACTCCAGTTTCAGGGGCATCCAACAACTTCTGGCTCTGTGGCAGAACATGTGTAGGTATATGTGCATACATGCAGGCAAAGCAACTATGTATATAAAATAAAAAAAAAAAAAAAAGAGAGTTACATAACACATGAATGAGGGTTCATTATGTCAATGAATATCACAAATTCTGTGTAGAAAATATGAGAACAAATAACTTATGTTATCACCTTCTCCTGTGTTTAATGACTACTATTTTATGAACTCCACTTTCTCCCCTCTGAATATTTGTAACTTTTATGTTTATATGTATAATTTATGTGAAATCTTCTGTGGATTCACATGCTCTGTGTGTGTGTGTGTGTGTGTGTGTGTCTGTGTGTGTGTGTGGCAGAGAACAATGTTGGGTGTCATTTGTCAGCTATCACTCACTTTATTTTTAAGGAACCTTTTTTAATTATTATTTATTATTATGTGTATGCAATGTCCTGTCTAGCATGTAGGTTTGTGCACCCGTGTCATATGCCTCCGAGTCCAGAAAGGGGTGTAGGATTCCCTGGAACTGGAGTTAAAGAATGGTTCTCTAGCCGCATGTGGGTACTCGGATTAACCCGAGGTCTCTGCAAGAGCCAGGTTGGCTGCCTTAACCGACTAGGCCATACTCTCCCAGCCCCACCACTCCAATTTTCTAAACATTTGCATTTATTTACTTGTGTGTGTAATATGTCTGTTCTGGTGTGTGTCATTCATAGAGCACACTATTGCATGTGTGGAGGTCAGGGAATGACATGCAGGACTTCATTTTCTCTTTCCACCATATCGGGTTCTGGACTGAACTCAAGTGGTTCAGACGTGAATTTAATTGCCTTTACCAGCTGAGCCATCTTCATCGCCTCCTTTCACCCTGTGCTGGTATAAGCTTCTGAATGTATTCAAGCTTGAACACCACTGTCTACTAGTCCACCTCGCTGCCGGGTTGGAGGGTGCGGCTCAATTGCCGCGCGCAACTACTTTTGTGGGCTGGGGCCTCCTCGCAACCTCCATGTCGAGATTGGCCTGTGGCCACATCTGTGGATGTGTATTGTCTTGATGGTCGTGAAGTGTGGGAGGGCCCAGCACCACAATGGAGTGGTGGCCACCCTGGGCAGGTTCTTTTGTACTACATTTAAGAAGGCAGGGGCGCATGGGAGCAGGGGAGCAAGCCAGTGAACAGCATTCCCTCCATGGCTTGTGCTTCAGCTTCTGCCACCGGTTCCTGCCTGAGTTCCTAACTTGGGTTCCTTGAGTGATGAACTGTAATCCAGGAGATGTGAGCTGAATAACCCTTTCTTCCCCAAGTTGGTGTCGGTCTGAGTGTTTTGTCACAGCAATGGAGAAACTAACTAGAACACCCCCACAATTTTTTGAAGGACGAGGAGTCTCTCGGTAGCCCTGGATATTGCCAAAATAGGCCAAGACGCAGCAGTCAGTAAGTCCCGAAATCTGTATGCTTCAATTTCCCAGCTCTGATTAATAAACACATAGGGCTTTTAAAAAAATGATGAGGATCAAACCTCAGCCTAGGGTTTGCAAAACAAGCACTTGTAATAATTGAACTATCTTACTAGTCACATCTGAACATTTTTCTTTTTTTTTATGTTGGTAAAAAGTATTTATGTCATCATACCTCCCTCAGAAAAAATTCATTCCCGTGTTTGACTAGTTCTCCAAACTGCTATTTGAAAAAAAAAAATCACGTTCCCTGAAGGCATGGGAAAAATAATGGAGAAATTTAAAGCCACGTGTTTCTCTTCAACTTTATAATGTTCCTGACAATTATTCTGTCTCAAATAGGATATTGTGGAGTGTCTGGCCATGCAGCACAGAACTTCCAGAACTTCTTACATTGTTTCATGTTCTTAGCTCATTGGTCATTGTGCTCATTGTGTCCTGCTGCTAGATTCAAAAATGCACTTTACTAGATTCTATACACTGTTCTAAAAATGCAGATTTTGTCAAGGTTCCTTGAGTCCATTGTGTCTACTCTCAGCAAGACCTGGCTCAACCACTCCATTTCCAGGATTATGGTTAGGTCTGGACTAAAGCCGAACCTCCAGGTAGAACACCAAAGGTTCACTTAGTTCTTGCCAGGAAAACTACAAGAAAGTGAATCTGTGATTGTTTGTTTGTCCTGCTTGGCTTCAGATATTATCACTCACCATGCTGGAGCCAGAAGTCCAAAGAGCTACTCCAAAGGCTGTTCCAGGTTGTCCTTGAGGGAACAACCAGTGTAAATATTATTTATTTATTTGTACCAGATGTGGCATTTATTAATTACTAGAGGAATATGTCCCATGTAGATCCTGACGGTAAGTTAGTTTTCTAACATTTCTTTGTTTCTGGTTTTGTTTTTGATGAGACAGTGCACTATGTAGTCCAGACTTGCTTTGCCTCAAACTAGCTAGATAGCAAAGAATGGATTTGAACCCCTAAAGTTGCCTGTAACTACCAAGTGCTGGGTTGACAGGCCTCACTACCTCTCAGCTGCATTTTTTAATTTCTGAATATGGTGGCCACCTAAGCAGCTTGGCCGTGCATGGAGTCCTTAAGACCCTATGAACACCTTATACAGAGACAGCTACATTTAAATTAAGGTTACATCATTCTTTTAAGTCTGAGAGTCCCTGGAATGTTGGAGAAAGGATGTTAAAATCCAAGGCCCACAATATTTAAATGTTCCAATGAAAGGTGTAATAAACTGAGCTTCTCCATTCTATTTGAAGACATGTCGGGCAGCAGGGGCATGAAGACATGACAAAGCAGCCAATGAGTCGACTCCCCATAGACAGCGTTTTTTCCAATTGCTCTTTTTCTGCTCAATAAGGGTTAAAAAGGAAGTGAAAAGCTTTTTGTACTCTTTATAGTGCTGTGATGGATTTGTTGTTGTTTTGCCCCCAGACAAAGCAAAAGTACCTACCCATGCATTCCTTAAAGATTGCCTAACAAAAGGTTGAAAATAGCAGGCAAGAAGTGTACCCAGTCCAGTAGTTTGACCGCAAAGTAAAAACAAGAGAATCTTTGAATTTGGCACTTGAAATACTCACACTGTTGCTGCTGTGGTCACAGGCTTGACTAGCCCACTATATTCTTGAAGCGTGAGCCTATCTTGGGAACCAACTCAGCCATTTCTCAAGTATTGAGGGAACTGGGGCCATGCGGTTGTGCTTCCTCTTCCTGACCTGAGCAACAGTAGCTGCAGCAACAGCAGTAGCAGAGCGCAGCAGGAGACAGCAAAGCAGCAGCTGGGTAGCGGACAAGCTAGGCAGAAGCCGCCCCCAAAACCATGCCCCCAAAGGGGGAAAAAAAAATCAAGACCCAGAATAGCACGAAAATCTTGTCCTAAGAATGAATTTCAAGGCTTTAGTTCAAAAACTACTCATTTAAATTCATTTGCTCTAGTTCTCTAACAGAATATAAACAGTGCTGTTTTCTGTCTCTCTGTACTAATGTTTGCATGTGACTTAAAAAAAAAGAAACACAAAAAAAAAAAAAAAAAAAAAAAAAAAAAAAGGGGGGGGGGGGGGAGGGGCGGGGACATAGGCTGGTTGGTCCAATGGTTGTCTAGCATCACAAGGCCCTGGCTCCCAGAACTGCATTCAGCTTGGTCTGGTGATACACACCTGTCCTTTCAGCACTTAAGGAAGTAGAGGGTAGAGAATCAGAAATTCAAGGTCAACCTTGATTGCATAGTGAGTTCTGGACCAGCTGGAGATGCAGGAAACTATCTCAAAAATTAACAACAAACAAACAAAACACAAAAAGTATGTATTTGGGGCTTCTTTGTCCAATTCTGAAAGCCCCCCCCAACACACACCTTCCTTTTCCTTCACTATTTTTAAACGTTGTTTAATGTAAGCCGGTGTGAGAGAGAGAGGAGAGATTGAAACTACATTTTCTTTGCCTTTGTGTTCAGATCACCACAGATCAGTGTTCTCCATCCATGCATCTTCTGTTTAGGACAAAGTTCGATGGAGTTCATTAGTGCCACTGACACTATTGGGATCAAGGTAGAAGTTCTGAGGATTGCATATCTCCAAAGCCTTTCTTTTGTTTTTGTCCTATGAGTGTGGTGATATGTTTGAGAAAATCTTCCTTTACTCAAGGTGGTGGCTAGGCAGCCGTAGCTGTCTTCCTTCCTGTTAATCATTTGCATTGCTGTGGTCTTTTAGAGCTAGGCATGTTAAAGAACCTCATAAAATGTGAGAGTTAATTGAGTTAAATTGTCTTGCTCTCTCGGATGGATAATGACATCAATTTTGCCTCAATTTCAGACTGGAAAATGAACGGCCCGCGAACGTATAATTGATTTTCTTCTTTTCTGAATTCTTCATATAATACAATGGGAAAATATCAGATTTTCTTTTCATTTGAAATGTCAAAAAACCCTCTGTATAGATGTTGATGAATCCTGCTTTCTTCAAACCTTAGCTTTATTGCACTGCTCTGCTAATTAAACCTCCATTATAAAACCCACTGAACCCTTGTGGTCAGAGAAGGACTTACGAAACTAGCTAAAGCATTAAAATCATGCTTTTCAAAGATCGGGCTTTTTATAGTCTTTACCTTCTGTGAAAATCCTTGCCTGTGTCCTTGTTTGAATTTTCTACTCTATTGGTCATATCTATGGTTCTTAACTTTAAAGCAGTGATGATTTTTGGCACTATCAAATTTTTGGACCTTCCCGCAAGACACTATAGCTACTTTTTAAAATTAGAAACTTTTCTTTCTCAGCCGTTAAGTTGGTGACAATTTTGTGCCTGTTGAACAAACGAAATCTTTTTCCATTGTTAGTTTTAGATTTGAATTGCAAGGTAATTTTGACTAGAAGGTTTTGATGTCTGTCTGTAACCGCCCCCCCCCCCCCCCCCCCCCCCCCCTTTTTTTTTAATCCATGAGTCTCCAGAAGACAGTTTATTATACATTAACTATATGGGGGGGAGGTGAATCAAGACCAGTTTTCTCTTCATGTGTTTTGGGTGACTATATATGGATAACTTGGGAAGCAATAATTTATAAGAATTATTCTTAAAGAGAATGTCTACAAGGTGATACTGTACAACAGAAAGGTTATAGAGAACATTTGTAATGTGCCAATCCCGTATTATATCGTTAAGGTTTATTGTGTAATGTGACACAGCATTATATATATTAACTCAGATGCATTACGTTTTTATCAGAGCCTGTAACCATGTTGGTTTAATATACACATATTTTACTTTTACTAAGTCATAAAACAACATGTATCCTGTGGACAGAGTCTAGGTGAAGAACTGAGTACTTCTGGAACTCACATCAAATTAAATATGCCTGTATTGAAATATACACCTGTTTCCCTCTCCCAACCCTCCCCCTTCCCCAATTCACCATTTCAGTCATTTTCTGATTGCCAGTCTTTCTGTTGTTGTTTCTTTACTATGCATCCCTCTCCATGAGGAAATGTTGTCAGTATCTGGGTTGTTGGTACTAGCATCCACATAATGAGGGACACCATTTGTCGTTATGTTTTTCTGGGTGACTTGTGTCTTACTTCACTTACAGTAATGTCTTCCAGCTCCAGTCCATTTAACCTGTAAAGTTCATGATGTTGTTCCCTCTTTACTGCTGCATAGAACTCCCATTGTATACATGTACCACTTTTCTCTATTTATTCGTCAGTTGAGGGGCATCTGGGCTGGTTCCAGCTTAACGGCTGAGAAGAAAGATACAGGTTTGGCATTGAGTAGGATGTAGCAAAAAGTGGCAACTGAAAGGTTGACCCGTCTGACACTGAAAGGAAGAAAAGCTCAGATTGCCATAAACATCGAACCCTTCTGTGGATCCTACATAACAAGGAGAAATATGACGATGATGATGTCATTTTCGAACTGTAAATTGGAGACAACCTATTATAAGAGGTAATCTCTTATTAAAAAAACCGGTAAAAATGCCTTCTTAATTGACTAATAGACATAAGAACTGTGAAAGGATTATACTCTGTTCAGAAGCCAAAATATAATACTAAAGTCTTGGGCTATGCACTCAGGCAAAGGATATCAATTATGCAGGAGGTCTGCTATCAGCAATGGATTGTTCTAACCAGTGGGGTGTTGGCCAGGGGATCCAAGGCCCACAAAAGGTAGGGGCTCCTTGCCCCTAAGTTAGTGGATACCTGGCAGGAGGAGAGGCGATAAGACCCTGCTGTTCCGAAGAACCTGACGTTAACATGGGAGGGATGTATTGAGACCGCACATGGCAAGGGTACAGATGGTCTCTGGATGCCAGAGAGTGTTCCCAAAGGCCACTAACCAAATAAGCAAATACGGGTCCTCCCTGAGTCAAGCAAGAACCCACCATCATCACCAAACCTACACTTCAACCTGCCTGGAAATACTGTGGGCAGCAGAGGCAGCCTTGATTAATGGTGCTGATATCCCAAATCTAATTGGCTGTTGGCTCTCTCCTTGAGGAATAACCATGGCTGATGCCCACAAGCCTGCATCCTCTACAGGTTAGGAGATGTCATAAGCCACAGTAAGACCGCCATATTTAACAGGGGGTAAAATTTTAATTCATGGATTAACATATTCATCCAAACATATGTGTCTATGCAAAGTAACCTACCATAACTATTAGTGGCGCTTACACATACCCTATATATCTAATTTGCTTGTGCTTCATTAGTAGGATCGGAAAGGTTCCCACTCCTGACAAACTGTCAGCCCATGGAAAGAAAACAAGCCAGAATTGACCAGAATCCAAGTCAACAGCTCCAGAGAGAGAGGACAGTTTTTACTTCTCATCCACCTGTGCCCCTTTTCCTCAAGCCCTAGGGAACAATCTGCAGAAAAAGGGGCATGGTAGAATGTAAAAGGCTGCGATTGGGGTGAAACGGTGAAACTACAGCGATGTTAGTCTGGACACTCATTTATCAACTTGAATTGAACAAACAACCTGTCAACATCCACTGAATGCGTGGGACTGTGGGGGTTTGGGCACACAGTTCCTAATAAGATTGGTTTTGCACGAAGGATGCTTATTACTCATGGATTGATCACTTATAGCTAAAAAATGAAAAAAAAAAAAAACCTGAAAGATGCGGACAGTTTATGGCAGAATACATGATCTGGGATGGGGTGGGGGTGGGGGGGAAGGGAANTTTTTTTTGTATTTTTGAGACACGGTCTCCTTTTTAGTACCAGCTGTCCTGGAGCTCGCTCTGTAGACCAGGCTGGCCTTGAACTCACAGAGATCCTCCTGAGGAGTAAGTCAGCCTCCGACCTCCACCACTCATTTCTGTGTCTGTTAGAGGAGAAAACGAATGGGCCAACTGTTCTCAGGAGGTCAACATTGTAACCAGCCATCCAGACTAAAAATGTTGGTTTCACCTACACACTTCCTGTATGCTGCTCAGCTCATTTAGCTTTGGACTGCTATATTTTTCTCCTTTTGATTCATCTCGCTTTGTTTCTATCCATCAACAATAAAACAGGATAAAGTGCCTTCTTATTACCAAAGGCTCAGCAATACAGCCAAGAGATAGTTAAAAACAAAACAAAACAATACAAAACAAATTTAAAAATAGAAGATCAATAGATTAATCAAAAGGAGAGAGGTGGGGGCTGGAAACAAGGCTCAGTGGTTAAGAGCATCGGCAGCTCTTGCAGAGGCCCTAGGCCTTGTTCCCAGCACCCACATAGTGGCTATCAACCATCTGTAACTCCAGTTTCAGGGCAATCCAACAACTTCTGGCCTCTGTGGGCAGAACATGTGTAGGTATATGTGCATACATGCAGGCAAAGCACCTATGTATATAAAATAAAAAAAAAAAAAGAGAGTTAATAGACACAAATGAGGGTTCATTATGTCAATGAATATCACAAATTCTGTGTAGAAAATATGAGAACAAATAACTTATGTTATCACCTTCTCCTGTGTTTAATGACTACTATTTTATGAACTCCACTTTCTCCCCTCTGAATATTTGTAACTTTTATGTTTATATGTATATTTATGTGAATCTTCATGTGTCCACATGCCTCTGTGTGTGTGTGTGTGTGTGTGTGTGTCTGTGTGTGTGTGTGGCAGAGAACAATGTTGGGTGTCATTTGTCAGCTATCACTCACTTTTTTTTAAGGAACCTTTTTAATTTTATTTATTTTTTATGTGTATGAATGTACTGTCTGCATGTAGGTTTGTGCACCCGTGTTGTGCAATGCCGTGGACGTCAGAAGAGGGCTTCAGATTCCCCTGGAACTGGAGTTAAAGATGGTTCTCAGCCGCCATGTGGGTACTAGGGATAAAACCCGGGTCCTCTGCAAGAGCAGTCGGCTGCACTCTTAACCGCTAGGCCATATCTCCAGCCCCACCACTCACATTTTCTAACATTTGCATTTATTTACTTGTGTGTATATGTCTGTCTGTGTGTGTACATTCATGACACATTGCATGTGTGGAGGTCAGGGAATGACATGCAGGACTTCATTTTCTCTTTCCACCATACTGGTTCTGGGAACTGAACTCAGTTGTCAGACGTGAATTTAATTGCCTTTACCAGCTGAGCCATCTCACCCTCCTTTCACCCCTGTGCTGGATAGCTTTAATGTCAACTTGACACACCTGGGTTGAGGGAGCCTCAATTGGGGAATTGACTCCATTGGATTGGCCTGTGGCCACATCTGTGGAGTATTGTCTGGATTGTCGAGCAGTGTGGGAGGGCCCAGCCCACAATGAGTGGTGCCACCCTGGGCAGGTTTTTGTGTACTATATAAGAAGGCAGGCTGGGCATGAGCCAGGGGAGCAAGCCAGTGAACAGCATTCCTCCATGGCTTGTGCTTCAGCTTCTGCCACCAGGTTCCTGCCCTGAGTTCCTACCTTGGGCTTCCTGAGTGATGAACTGTAATCCAGGAGATGTGAGCTGAATAAACCCTTTCTTCCCCAAGTTGGTGTCGGTCTGAGTGTTTTGTCACAGCAATGGAAGACAAACTAGAACAACCCCCCACAATTTTTGAAGACAGAGTCTCTCGGTAGCCTGGATCTTGCCAAATAGGCCAGACCAGCCAGTCAGTAAGTCCCCGAAATCTGTATGCCTTCAATTCCCAGCTCTGGGATTATAAACACAATAGGGCTTTAAAAAAATGATGAGGATCAAACCTCAGCCTAGGGTTTGCAAAACAAGCACTTGTAATAATTGAACTATCTTACTAGTCACATCTGTAACATTTTTCTTTTTTTTATGTGAGTAAAAATATTTATGTCATCATACCTCCCTCAGAAAAAATTCATTCCCGTGTTTGACTAGTTCTCCAAACTGCTATTTGAAAAAAAAAAAATCACTGTTCCTGAAGGCATGGGAAAAATAATGGAGAAATTTAAAGCCACGTGTTTCTCTTCAACTTTATAATGTTCCTGACAATTATTCTGTCTCAAATAGGATATTGTGGAGTGTCTGGCCATGCAGCACAGAACTTCCAGAACTTCTTACATTGTTTCATGTTCTTAGCTCATTGGTCATTGTGCTCATTGTGTCCTGCTGCTAGATTCAAAAATGCACTTTACTAGATTCTATACACTGTTCTAAAAATGCAGATTTTGTCAAGGTTCCTTGAGTCCATTGTGTCTACTCTCAGCAAGACCTGGCTCAACCACTCCATTTCCAGGATTATGGTTAGGTCTGGACTAAAGCCGAACCTCCAGGTAGAACACCAAAGGTTCACTTAGTTCTTGCCAGGAAAACTACAAGAAAGTGAATCTGTGATTGTTTGTTTGTCCTGCTTGGCTTCAGATATTATCACTCACCATGCTGGAGCCAGAAGTCCAAAGAGCTACTCCAAAGGCTGTTCCAGGTTGTCCTTGAGGGAACAACCAGTGTAATATTATTATTATTTGTACCAGCTGTGGCATTATTATTACTAAGAGGAATAGTCCATGTAGATCCTGAGGTAAGTTTAGTTTTCTATTTCTTTGTTCTTGGTTTTGTTTTTGATGAGACAGTGCACTATGTAGTCCAGACTTGCTTTGCCTCAAACTAGCTAGATAGCAAAGAATGGATTTGAACCCCTAAAGTTGCCTGTAACTACCAAGTGCTGGGTTGACAGGCCTCACTACTCTCAGCTGCATTTTTAATTTCTGAATATTGTGGCCACCTAAGCAGCTTGGCCGTGCATGGAGTCCTTAAGACCCTATGAACACCTTATACAGAGACAGCTACATTTAAATTAAGGTTACATCATTCTTTTAAGTCTGAGAGTCCCTGGAATGTTGGAGAAAGGATGTTAAAATCCAAGGCCCACAATATTTAAATGTTCCAATGAAAGGTGTAATAAACTGAGCTTCTCCATTCTATTTGAAGACATGTCGGGCAGCAGGGGCATGAAGACATGACAAAGCAGCCAATGAGTCGACTCCCCATAGACAGCGTTTTTTCCAATTGCTCTTTTTCTGCTCAATAAGGGTTAAAAAGGAAGTGAAAGCTTTTGTACTCTTATATAGTGCTGTGATGGAATTTTGTTGTTGTTTTGCCCCAGACAAAGCAAAAGTACCTACCCATGCATTCCTTAAAGATTGCCTAACAAAAGGTTGAAAATAGCAGGCAAGAAGTGTACCCAGTCCAGTAGTTTGACCGCAAAGTAAAAACAAGAGAATCTTTGAATTTGGCACTTGAAATACTCACACTGTTGCTGCTGTGGTCACAGGCTTGACTAGCCCACTATATTCTTGAAGCGTGAGCCTATCTTGGGAACCAACTCAGCCATTTCTCAAGTATTGAGGGAACTGGGGCCATGCGGTTGTGCTTCCTCTTCCTGACCTGAGCAACAGTAGCTGCAGCAACAGCAGTAGCAGCAGCAGCAGCAGCAGCAGCAGCTGTGGTAGCGACAAGCTAGGCAGAAGCACATGCAAAGGAAATCCAAGACTTCCAGATAGCACGAAAATCTTGTCCTAAGAATGAATTTCAAGGCTTTAGTTCAAAAACTACTCATTTAAATTCATTTGCTCTAGTTCTCTAACAGAATATAAACAGTGCTGTTTTCTGTCTCTCTGTACTAATGTTTGCATGTGACTTAAAAAAAAAGTCAAAATAGAATGATCAGAAAAATATCATGTAGGGGCTGGGGACATAGGCTGGTTGGTCCAATGGTTGTCTAGCATCACAAGGCCCTGGCTCCCAGAACTGCATTCAGCTTGGTCTGGTGATACACACCTGTCTTTCAGCACTTAGGAAGTAGAGGTAGGAGAATCAGAAATTCAAGGTCAACCTTGATTGCATAGTGAGTTCTGGACCAGCCTGGAATGCAGGAAACTATCTCAAAAATTAACAACAACAAACAAAACCAAAAAAGTATGTATTTGGGGGCTTCCTTTGTCCAATTCTGAGCCCCCCCACACACACACCTTTTTTTCCTTCACTATTTTAAAGTTGTTTAAATGTAAGCCAGGTTTGAAGAATGAGAGAGATTGAAACTACATTTTCTTTGCCTTTGTGTTCAGATCACCACAGATCAGTGTTCTCCATCCATGCATCTTCTGTTTAGGACAAAGTTCGATGGAGTTCATTAGTGCCACTGACACTATTGGGATCAAGGTAGAAGTTCTGAGGATTGCATATCTCCAAAGCCTTTCTTTTGTTTTTGTCCTATGAGTGTGGTGATATGTTTGAGAAAATCTTCCTTTACTCAAGGTGGTGGCTAGGCAGCCGTAGCTGTCTTCCTTCCTGTTAATCATTTGCATTGCTGTGGTCTTTTAGAGCTAGGCATGTTAAAGAACCTCATAAAATGTGAGAGTTAATTGAGTTAAATTGTCTTGCTCTCTCGGATGGATATGACATCATTTTGCTCATTTCAGAACTGGAAAATGAAGGCCCCGAAAGTATAATGATATTTCTCTTTTCTGAATTCTTCATATAATACAATGGGAAAATATCAGATTTTCTTTTCATTTGAAATGTCAAAAAACCCTCTGTATAGATGTTGATGAATCCTGCTTTCTTCAAACCTTAGCTTTATTGCACTGCTCTGCTAATTAAACCTCCATTATAAAACCCACTGAACCCTTGTGGTCAGAGAAGGACTTACGAAACTAGCTAAAGCATTAAAATCATGCTTTTCAAAGATCGGGCTTTTTATAGTCTTTACCTTCTGTGAAAATCCTTGCCTGTGTCCTTGTTTGAATTTTCTACTCTATTGGTCATATCTATGGTTCTTAACTTTAAAGCAGTGATGATTTTTGGCACTATCAAATTTTTGGACCTTCCCGCAAGACACTATAGCTACTTTTTAAAATTAGAAACTTTTCTTTCTCAGCCGTTAAGTTGGTGACATTTTGTCCTGTTGGAACAAACAAATCTTTTCCCATTGTTAGTTTTAAGATTTGAATTGCAAGGTTTTTGACTAGAAGGTTTTATGTCTGTCTGTACCGCCCCCCCCCCTTTTTTTTTAACCCATGAGTCTCCAGAAGACAGTTGTATTATACATAACTATAGGGTGGAATCAAGACACAGATTTCATCAAATTCACCCATGTTGTTTTGGGTGACTATATATGATTAACTTGGGAAGCAAACTTAATTTTTGCTTTAAATCATCTTAAAGAGAATGCTACAAGGTGATACTGTACAACAGAGAAATTATAGAGAACATTTGTATGTGCCAATCCCAAAGTTATTGCTCTAGAGATTTTGTGTAAAACAAATGTGGACAACAGCAAATTATATCTACATTTAACTCAGATGCATTACCGTTTTTA
>VZQC01001141.1:49503-75570 GCA_009823505.1 Rhizomys pruinosus | reverse complement strand
TATATATATATATATATATATATATATATATATAGAGAGAGAGAGAGAGAGAGAGAGAGAGAGAGAGAGAGAGACTGTGTAGCCCAGGCCAGCCTCAAACTTCCAGTGATCTTCCTGTCTTGGGTTCCTGAGTGTTGAGATTATACTTATGAACCTCCATGCCTGGATTTTGGTCTATGATTCCAAACATTCCGTGCCTGGCTTTTAGTCTATGATTCTAAACAACATCACTGTCTAGTCTTTATTTTTCCTTTTTACAGATGGAGTAAACAAAAGACTGAGGAATGAGCTGACTGGACTCACATCCTCCAGCTAGCTAGTATTCCACCAAGAATAAAACCCAACTCTTGTGACTTGGCTCCGGCCATGCCTATATGGGGAATCCATTGTAGCAGTTGCACTTTTTTTTAATTTTTTAAATTTAATTTTATTTATTTCCGTATGTGTATGAATATACTGTCTGCATGCAGGTCTGTGCACCCGTGTCGTGCAATGCCACGGAGGTCAGAAGAGGGTCTCGGATTCCCCTGGAACTGGAGTTCTCCTGGAATTGGAGTTTCAGACGGTTTTCGGCCACCATGTGGGTGCTGGGGATCGAACCCGGGTCTTCTGCAAGAGTGGTCGGCGCTCTTAACCGCTAAGCCATCTCTCCAGCCCCAGCAGTTGCATTTTTGAATGTATTCATGTTTTATGATTCTGTAATAAATACAAAATGAATTATCCATTACCAGTCCTTACCAGCTTCTGGAATCAGTAATGGTAACTTTTAGAAATAGTTGATTTAGGGCTGGAGAGGTGGCCTAGCCGTTAAGAATGCCGACTGCTCTTGCAGAGGACCTGGGTTCGATCCCCAGTACCCACATGGTGGCTGAGAACCATCTGTAACTCCAATTCCAGAAATCCAGTTCCAGGGGAATGTGACACCCTCTTCTGACCTCCGTGGCATTGCATGACACGGGTGCACAAGCCTACATGCAGATAGTACACTCATACACATAAAAAATAAAATTTAAAAAAAATTTAAAAAAAGAAATGGTTGATTTATCAGCTGGTGATGAGAGAGTTATCTTGAGTTGATTCAGCCAACTGTGTGGTCAGTAAATATGTATGAGCATTCACGCAGGCCTCAGTGCTCTGCTAGGTCATGACAAATTCAGGAAGAAAATTCGGCATCTTCAATAGGAACATGCAACATGAGACAACTGGAAATCCTGTTAAAATGGAGGTTTGGGGGCCATTGATGGGTGGTCCAGAGCATTCCATTTGTCCTTCCTGAGAGCATCAGAGGAGACTCCAACTGTTCAGAGACAAAGGAGCATTTTTACCCATGTTGGAAAAGTATAAACTATATATAGAGAGTTGGGCAAATGCCATGAGAGCCAAAGTGATATTTCTCCAACCCATCATCCAATCCCCTACTTGGTTGCACTGAACCCCAACCACAGTAGTGCAGTCTCAAATTACAATGAAACTCTCTATAGCTCCAGACCATAAGCCTGACAGCACTGGTTTGGCCTCCATAGCAGTGATGAAAACTGTTAGAGCCTCTGTCCACTTAGAGGTTAGTTTTTTTTTTTTTAATTTTCTTATTATTGTTATCACTTTACTCCGAGAAAAAGTTAAGTTTGCTGAAAGACCTGGGGAGTCTGGTAACAACATGTTTAGTCAGATCACCCTAAGAGGTTGTTCCTTTTCCCTTCATGAGTTGTCCTCTGAGTCCCCAGAACATGGATCCACAAAGTTCCTATCAACAAGAAATTGTAGCAAGCTACCAAGTGTGCAGAATGCAAAGAACATTAGAAAGGAGGTTTTGTAAGGAGCGGCTAAGTGAGGCTACTCTCTACAAATGTCTCCTGCAACCTGTCCCTCTCATTCACAGCCCCTCCCTTCCTTAGGGTGGTTCTGGGGTCAGTGGTTGTCACTTACCCAGGTAAAAAAAAAAGTCCTGACATGGCACACCCTATTTGCTATTTTTATTTCACAGCCAAGGCTAAAACCTTTCATTTGCAGACATGGTCTGAGTCACCCTTGCATCCAAGATTAGCAAGCAAGCATGTGTCTCAGTTTGCAATCTGCTGTGGAAGGAGAAGCTTTCAAAATTATTTGCACAGTGGTAAGTAACCCTTGCCCACTTCTCACCTCCTCAAGTCTCAGACACTAGTACCCCCCCTTTTTTTTTTTGCTCTAGCATTGTGCATGCAGGTTTCGTCCTAGGAACCTATCATTCCAGCAGCTTCGGTGAACCCCCTCCATCTGACGCGTCTGCTTGGCCCAGATAATTACCTGCCTAACATTAAAATTCAGGGTTGCTGTTTCATAACGTTTTCCTTTTTTTAAGTTGAATTCTTCCAAGGGAGGGTGGAGGAAGGCAATGAGGAAATGAAGAAAGAAAAATGCAAGCTTTAACTTTGAGGTTTCCTTCTTGGTTGTGCTAAGCAGCTTGGAGCAGAAGCACTTAGAGCCTCGATATTCGAAGGGTGATCTGTGGACCAGAAAACAGAGCCTTACTTGAGAGCTCAGAATTGCCCCTGCCCAAACCAGGTGGAGGTCAAGCAGAGGTGGAAATTTTTAATCAGTTACTAGAAACATTTTCCACAACCTAAATAAATCAGGAGTGGGAAAAAAAGATTAGTTCTCTTTGCTGGTATCAGCTCCAACCCATCAATCGCCTCTGAATCTTGAGGAGGGGAAAAGGGAGACAACCATTCCCTTTTCTGCCAAATCTCAATGTTTAATTGTAGTATCTCAAGGAGAACCTTCCTATGATTCTAGTGCTGGTTACTCGGGTGTGTCCTCAACATGATTGAGAGCCACCAGGCAATGCCAGATGCACATCCCACTGGCTCAAGATTCCTGTGATCTTTGCCTGACAAACTCCACTATTTCCCAAAGGATATTCAAGAAACAAAGGTGATTTTCATTTTTAATTCCACTGGCCAATGTTATTGCCACTTTGGATAGCCAAGACATTTGCCCTTTTTCTCACCTTTTGTGTGTGTGTGTGTGTGTGTGTGTGTGTGTGTGTATGTGTGTGTGAAAGAGAGAGAGAGGGAGAGATATAGAGAGAGAGAGAGAGAGAGAGAGAGAGAGAGAGAGAGAGCGAGCCTTGGCTGGTCTGGAACTCGCTATGTAGACTAAACTGGCCTTGAACTCACAGAGATCTATTCGTCTCTGCCTCCTGAGTGCTTGGATTAAAAGTATGTGCCACCATGCCTGGCTGACTTTTGCACATTTCAAAAGGAGTTTATTTCCTTTTTTATGTGCATGTGTGTATGACTTTGTATGGTGTGTGTGTGTGTGTGTGTGTGTGTGTGTTGGGGTGGGGGATGGATCTGAGAACACCTGTGCAGAGATCAAAAGAGGAAACCTAACATTTTTGACCTTCTTCTTTTGAGGCAGGGTCTCTCACTGATCTAGGAGCTAGAGTGACAGCCACCAAGCACCCGTTCCCACTATGTCAAGGTTAAAGCGTCATGTGTAGAAAATGCCTGGCTCCTTTATGAGTATGATGGGAATCCAGACTCAGATCCTCATGAAAGCACAGCAAGCACTCTTACCTGAGCCATCTCCCCCACCCTTAACATTTGCATATTAAATGGTCTACACTCTGAGATGTACTGTGAGTGGATACCTTCTGATGGGGTCATTGTATATAGATAGCTCTTTGGAACGAGCCAACCCCAGGATGGAGGAAGAACAAAGAGAAGCAAAGAAAAATTCAGTCCAATTTTCTTGTTTGACTATTCAGCTCATCATACTGCGACTTCTTTAAGGAAAAATAGAAGGCTTTTTGTTGTTTGAATACACATTTTACTGTACAGAAGAGTTGCAAAGACAGAACAGTAAGTCTCGTACATTCCTCCTCCAGCTTCTGTTAACAGTCGATCTTTACATTTCTACTGTGGACTTGTTGACCCTAATATTGGTCCAATACTCCAAACTCTAGACTTTATTCCAGTTTCATGAGTTTTGTCATTAACATGCTTTCTGTATTCAGGAGCCAATCCAAGATACTATGTTTCAGTGAGTATTGTGCTTTATTCATGGCCGAGGGGAAGCCAGTATGACTTTAATCACTGA
This sequence comes from Rhizomys pruinosus, assembly GCA_009823505.1. Taxonomy (NCBI): domain Eukaryota; kingdom Metazoa; phylum Chordata; class Mammalia; order Rodentia; family Spalacidae; genus Rhizomys; species Rhizomys pruinosus. The sequence continues at coordinate 71,490 of VZQC01001141.1, read as the reverse complement.
GTAGACCTTCATCTCTCTGAGCTTCTGATGCTTTTCATCTGTAGAAGAGAATATTATCACCTGCACTGCCTATCTTTAAGAGCATGAATCAAAAAGGAAATGACTTAGAATATGATGCTAGGTATAACAATACTTGATAAATACTAGCCATGGTTCATATTACTTCATGTACCACAAAAAGGTGAATTCTTAGCAATATTAGAGTCTTATTCCAGTAAGAAAGAGAACAAATATCATGCTCCCAGGGGGAAAAAAGGAAATTTGCCTGTTGAAGTCGACTAAATAAAGGCTCCATGATTTAGGACAGATCCACATCCTAAACCCCAGAACCTATGAATTTAGTTATGTTGGATTCTCTATTAGTTACTGATAGAATCTGAGAAGATTGGAGGAGATGTAAGCTTCTCGTAAGCTACTTGGGTCATAAAATCCCCAACCAAATTGTGTGAGATTGACTTATCAGCTGGTCCACAGATAGATGTGGTGTGACATTCCTAACTGGCTTGCCTGCAAGAAGATACTAGCCTGCTGGACCAAGGAAATCGTCTCAACAAAAGACCTTCACCTATGGAAAGAAACCAGGGCTCAGCATCAAACACATGCACTCTGAGCTCAAAGTAAACTAGAAAGGTCCTGAGCACCAAGTCATATGGTCAGAAGTCTGTGCTCTGTGGGAAGAGACTGGATCTCTGTCCTCACTGCCCGCCCTTCCCAAGGTCTGGTTCTGGTTCCCCTTAACTCTAAACTTCCTTTTCCCTCTCAAAATAAATCTAACCCATGCTCCTCCTTCCTTTCTCTCTCCTTCCTTTTCCCTCTCCAAAATAAACCTAACAGTTACTTTCCTCACCCATTGCTGTGAAAAAAATATCATACAAAATGACTAACGGCAGATTTCTTTGGGCTCGTGGTTTGAGGGGATACAGTCTCTCTCAGAGAGAGAAGATGGGGTGGCAGGAATTTGAGGCTAGTCACATTGCATTAAGATGCAAAGAAAGATGAATGGTGGTGCTCAGTTCACTTCTTTTTCCCTTCCTTTGACTCAGTCCAGGACCCTAGTTCATAGGATGGTAGTGTCCACATTCAGTTTGAACTGAATTGTGTCTCCTAGGCAATACTAAATCCAGTCAAATTGACAGTGAAGATTAAACAGCTCAGATGGCAACAGGGATTTAGGTTGTAGAAGGAATACAGATTTTTTTTAAGCCAATGATCTCAAAATAGAGCAAGTATCTCATAGTATGTGGGTGGGTCCAGTGAAATGACAGGAGTTTTTAAAAGTAGAAAAGGAAGATGTAACTACGGATTGGAGACGACTAAAGGAGAGAATCACTTAGTGGCTATGAAAGAATGGAAGGTAGAAGCTGGGTGAAGCAAAGGAATAGTCTTAAGCTTGCAGAAAGGAATGCAGTCCTGAGGATACCTTGCTCTTAGCCCACTCAGATTGTTGTCTGACTTCTGGTCTACAGAACTGCAAGATAAAAAGTGTGTGCTATGGGCCACCAAAATGGCTCAGTAGGAAAAACCATTTGACAAACAAGCCTGATGACCTGAGTTCCACTCCCCAAATTCACAGTGGAAGGGGAGAACCCGTTCCCGAGAAAGCTGCACTCTGACATCTACAAGCGCACCCTGGCCTCATTCACACACACACTAAAACAAAACAAAACAAAATTATATTTCTTTCAGCCAAATGGTTTGTGGTCATTTATTCCTGAAACCATGGTAAATGGATACATTTGTCCATTACAATTCTGGAACAGTGACACATTCTTGGATATAGGAATGAAATGCTTCTAAACTGCAGGTTTTCAGGGGCCTCCTTGGCTCCTCTTCCCAGATATGCATAATCATGGATGGAGTCATATTTCCTCTGATTTGTTTTCCAAGGGTTGTGGATGCCCATCAAGGGCAGATGTTTACAGAGCTCCTTTTACACTTTCTATTGTATTAGCAGAGATTCGTGTACCAGAACACTGTTGCTTGATTTGGGCTCCCTGGTTCTGTGTTGAACAGGTTGTGCCAGGGCTAAATTAAAAGGGAAATTCCAAGTCAAGGGCAAAACGATGTTGATGGATCCCAATTCAAAACATTTAGAGAAGAAAGAAAGGGAAGGTCAAGTGGGTCGTTTTTCCCCTGGGATTCCAAGGCTTTACTGAGAACAACAGTATGAAACCAGAAGCAAATGACTCTCAGAAAAGGAATAAAAAGTCCCGATTCCTAAGTAAACATCTGTAAAAGGATTTGGAACCGAGGATAAGGAAGTTCTGAGGCTTACTAAAGGGAAGGAAAGGCTTTATTTACCAGCCACGAATTGTGCTTCCTGTTGTGAAGTTCAAGGCTGTTTCATAACAGCCTTGGAGGGGGGGGGCATTGCAGAGGGGGCTGCAGAGTGGTGTTCTTTAATGAGGAAGCAGCAGGCTCTTGGTTCCTCCATATTACACAAGCTAATGACCTTGACAACATGGATGTAGACAGAATAATTGGATCCTGACTCTTGCAGCTAATGATAAAGCTTGGTTTTTAATTACTAGGATATCTTTTTAAATATCAAATTATTGACTATGAACCCATCTTTCATTTCCATGCAGATTCTTTGCCTCTGTGGAGATTAAAACAGCTTAAAGGGCTAAGCACTAACCAGAGACCTCCCTACAGCTATTAGACCTCTGATCACCTGCATTTGTCATCACACAGCCAGGAGCTAGAAAAACCAGTGTAATCCTTTAAAAAAAGGAATTAGGTTCATGTCTTTCTTTTCCTACAACTTTACCGCAAATGCCATGAAAACGGTTTCTGTGGCAGATTGCCCTGGAAGGTCAGCCAGGAAATTGAAAAAGAACATTTTGAGTTTGAGAGAGGGCATGATAACCTGCCTGCATCCTTTTGAGAATGAATGAGTAGTAGCTAGATTGATGTGGAAAATGAAAAGGGAACCCGAAGAGACTTCTAGACTGTCTTTTTGAAGCGAAGCTGAAAATGCAGACTTCTTTAAGCAAATGATCTTCCAGGTCAGCAGACAAAGGTCAGGGCTCTCTTACCACCCCTCATTTTCAGACTCACATTGGGCTGTTTCCTGACTGTATAGCCTTCTCTACGTTAATTAACACCGCGGTATTTCACTTTCCTTATCACAAATAAGAAGAGTACTAATGAGCCACACTGTGGTTATAAGGATTAACTAAAGCTGGTTTGGAGAGATCGCTCAGTGGTTAAGGGACCTGGGTTTGTTTCTCAGCACTCACGTGACGACTATCAACCAGTAACTCCAGTTCCAAGGGATCTGACACCTTCTAACCTCTGAGGGCAATGCGTGACACGAGTAGAGTGCACTTACACACGTGCAGGCAATACACTCACCCCAAGAAAATAATAAATTAGAAAAAGAAGTAAAGCTTCTTTTGAAGCTTTATGAAGGCTTGGACCTGATGATAGAAAATGTTGTATTTGCCGGGCATGGTGGCGCACACCTTTAATCCTAGCACTTGGGAGGCAGAGGCAGGCGGATCTTTGTGAGTTCAAGGCCAGCCTGGTCTACAGAAGTGAGTTCCAGGACAGTTGGGGCAACAGGGAGACCTGTCTCGAAGACAAAAAAAAAAAAAAAAAAAAAAAAAAAAAAAAAAAAGAAAATGTTGTATTCATGTTAGAATAAACAGAATGGATATCAGTAGTGGTAGAGGAATAAAACATGCAGAAATAAGCAAATTACCGATGGAAAACAAAGCTTAGAAGCCCTTGAAATACTTCCCGCCCATCAGAATGGTGTCATTTACTGGCCATTCAGGTACTTCACAGTCTCCAGTGAGTTTTCTCTGTGGAATTTCCTATGAGTTTCTGTTCAGAAACTTCATTGCCAGCCACAGTAGACTTCAAGACTTTTTAGCTCCTTCACTGAACCTGTATATTCCTGAAATTTTTGTTTTGTTTAAATTATTGGAAGGAACTTCAAATATCTTCTTTGCTTCTTAAAATTTTTAATCTAGACTGTGGAAAAATGCATGGCTTGAAAAACTTACTCAGCTTTGAACTTGGAAAATGTCTACTTGAGCCTTGTATGGTGACACATGCCTATAATGCCAGCGTACCTGAAGTAGAGGCAAGAGGATCAGGAGTTCAAGATCTTGAACTACGTAGCAAGTTCAATGCTGGGCTGAGTCTTAAAAGAGAAAAGAAATGGGGGCTGGAGAGATGGCTCAGCGGTTAAGAGTACTGACTGCTCTTGCAGAGAACCTGGGTTTGATTCCCAACACCCATATGGTGGCTAAGAACCATCTTTAACTCTAGTTCCAGGGGAATCTGACACCCTCTTCTGACCTCCGTGGCATTGCATGACATGGGTGCACCAACCTACATGCAGACAGTACACTCATACACATTAAGAAAGAGAGAGAGAGAGAGAGAGAGAGAGAGAGAGAGGAAAAAAACTAAGAAAAAATATATTCTAACTCCCAAGTTTTCAATTCCCTTACCATTTTGTCAAATTAAATATTTCTCGCAAGGAAAGTCTGTGCTATGATATTCTTTACCAGATCATAGCTTAACTTTAGGTTTTAGGTTACTCATCTTTCTTTTTTTAAAATTTTATTTATTTTTTTATGTGTATGAATGTACTTTCTGCATATAGGATTGTGCACCCATGTCGTGCAATGCTGTGGAGGTCAGAAGAAGGTGTCGGATTCCCCTGGAACTGGAGTTAAAGATGGTTCTCAGCCGCCACGTGGGTGCTAGGGATCAAACCCGGGTCCTCCGCAAGAGCAGTTGGTGCTCTTAACTGCTAGGCCATCTCTCCAGCCCCTGGGTTACTCATCTTTCTATCATAGCCTAAATATACCAGGGTAGGGATCGATGTAAACTTCATATTTCCAAAGGCACTTTTCAAATTCTAATTTCAAGATTGTCACTGTTGAAAATCTATGCAAACATTTTCAGTTATTCCAAAGTTAGGCTATAAGGGACCACCTAGTGATGGCAGATACTGTGACTGATACGATAATTTCAAGTGTGGCCCATCGCTATTGGTATTGTTGGCTGGTCTCTCCCTCTACACTTAGGTTCTCTCTCAGTACTGTGTCTTTAGCAACCAGCCTATTAAAAACACTGGAAATGAAAGTGCAGGCCCAGTTTTCTTGATGGAACACAGTGTACAGGGAAGTACAAAAAGGCTAAAGGAGAACAAACCTGTTTTGTTCCCTTTCATCTCACGTTTGGAGGGTTACAGAGTTTGGAACACCCTTTGGGGGGTCAGTAAGTCACACGCTATTTCCTCCTTTCTAGTCTCCAGGGAATAAAGCTACTGAGTTCCTTATAGAGGGGAGTACTGGACATTTCTAGTCATTCAACTTTAAGCATCTTACCTGGAAAAGACAAGGAAGGCAAGATCTCCCCCCTGTTGTGATGGTGGCCAGAGCAATGCCTGTAGAGGTCAAAAGAAGGAGTCAGATTCCTCTGGAACTGTAGTTACAGATAGTTGTTAGCTATCATATGGGTGCTGGGAATGGAATCCATGTCTTCTGTAAGAGCAACCTGTGCTCTTAACTGCTGAGCCATCTTTCCAGCACCCAACAAACAAATGGCTATTCGTTTCCATTTGTTTGTTGGGTGCTGGAAAGATGGCTCAGCAGTTAAGAGCACAGTTGCTCTTACAGAAGACATGGATTCCATTCCCAGCACCCATATGGTAGCTAACAACTATCTGTAACTACAGTTCCAGAGGAATCTGACTCCTTCTTTTGACCTCTACAGGCATTGCACGACATGGGGGCACTTATACACGTGCAGGCAATATACTCGTGCACATAAAATAAAAATAATAAATACTGAAGAATTAAACCCATTTCTTGAGGGAAAGATCATCTTCTGATCTCGGTTTTGTATTATCCCGGTCTTTTACCATTTAGATTAAACTCATAGACCCTCATCTCTGACGCAACCTCATGATAGAATTTTCTTGTCAAGTCAGTCATATTGATGAGCTTTCAGTGTATTCTAGGTATCCTTGAAACAATGCCCTCTAAGTCCTCAACATTTCCAAGTGAAAAACAAAACCCTGGACAGACTTTCTGAGAATGCCTATCTTCTACCATTCATCATCTTTCACTCACTAAGTTAGGTCCTATTTTCTGCCGCTCCCATAACTTTAGAGAGAGCATCTTGAACCATTTGGAAGGTACCTTCCATTTCCAACATGCTAAGTATATGCTTTTCTGCCTTCCTGTTGGGGCTTACAGTTTGCTTGCTTTCCCTTTGCCTAGACTCAGAAAGTATGCTTCATTTGCTCAAGAACTTGACACTCTGGGATGCCTCAGGCCGGGGACAACAATTTTCACACATATTTTCATCTTTCCTGAGGTACACTGGGTGTGTCAGGAAACCGTTCTTTGCATACTTTCCAAAATTATAAGGTTTCAGGTAGACTTCTACATTATGAGACCTATCTGAATGGAATTAAACTATTCTTCCTGATGCCTGTAGAAATTTTTTGTTAGGGTTGAGTCTAATTCCCATTCAGGAAGCCCACTCCCTCTAAGCTATTTTTATTTCAAAAGAACATTAGCCTAAGAAGTTAGAGACAGCTCCTAGTAGCAAATATATTCGGAATTTCTCCATAAACACAGACTCCCACGACATCCAAACAAATGGAGAAAAGGAAGGAGACATTCACTATCTTCAAGCTACCTACTCTGTATAAACCTTTTCTGCTAAACAAATCCTGCTTAAAATTTTAGTTTTATAACAGACACAAAAAATGATCCAGTGTTTTAAAAGTTTTTTTTTTTTTAATTTTATTTATTTCTGTATGTGTATGAATGTACTGTCTGCATGCAGGTTTGTGCACCCGTGTCGTGCAATGCCGCGGAGGTCGAAAGGGTCTCGGATTCCACTGAAACTGGAGTTCTCTGGAATTGGAGTTCAGACGGTTTTCAGCCGCCATGTGGGTGCTGGGGATCGAACCCCGGGTCCTCTGTAAGCGGTCGGCGCTCTTAACCGCTAGGGGCCATCTCCTCCAGCCCGTTTTTTTTTTTTTTTTTTTTACTATACTATTTTTCCTCTAAACTGGAGTAAAGATATTGATCTAAACTCTCCATGCAAATGCTGGGTGTGGTGGTACACACCTATAATCTCAAGATTTGGGAAATTGAGGCAGGAAGATTATGAGTTTAAAGCCACTCTAGGCTACAGAGTGAGTTCTGGCCTGGGCTAAATTATGAATCCTGGTCTTGGGGCCTGGAAAGATGGCTCAGCAGTTAAGAGCACTGGCTACTCTTGCAGAGGACCCAGGTTCAGTTCCCAGCATGCACAGGGACACTAACAACCATCTGTAACTCCAGTTCCACGGGATCTAATGGTCTCTTCTGCCTTCCTGGGCATTGCATGACATAGGTACACTTACATACACGCAGGCAATACATTCGTACAAATAAAATAATAAAAAATAATAAAATGTTTTTTAAAAAAGAATCCTCATCTCAAAAGAAAAGGAAAAAAGAAACTAAAAACAAATCCATCCAATGCATGAATCAATAAAGCGAGTTCATAAGTATGATTTAACTAGTTTATATATCAACATTAATACTATTTCCATATGCCTTGGTCTTTCAGTAATCCTCATCCTTCTGCAATATGGCACTTCAGGCAAGCATTCTCTATGCGCCACGAGGCAGTACATGGATACAGGATAGTACAAAATGGCTCATCTATTTCTATTTTCCCCGTGTAACTAACTCACACTTCAACATCGCTGATTACAATGGATCCTACCATTCTACAATGGATTTTATCTTTATTTCAATACATGGGTGCGCTACCCAGAAACATCCTCGTGAGATGCTGCATGAGGATTCCATTCTGGGAAACATGAGCATGTTTTGAAGTCTTATGAAACAGAGACTTACTAGGATGTGGAATGTTTTGTCCCATTCACCTCATTCCGGTGTTCAGTTTGGGATGTGTATGATGAATACCACAAGCAGTTGCCATCCCCCCATTTTTATTTCTCCTTTACTAGGAGGTTTCCTACACAGTAAACTCCATATGTGCTTCTCCTTGGGGGATGTTAAAAATCAAAGCTAGGGAGACACATTTTTCTCTCTATAAATCACCACAGAATCAACTTCTGACAGATCAGTGACTCCCAACCAATCCTAGGATGGGCTCTTTGTTCTTGAGGCACTCCTTTCAATGCCCTGGGGATACCCTTTCTGTTATCTGAGCATACCACACAGTGTGTGGTGGATCTTTTAATTAACTCACTAATTGTGCCATGCCTTTTTCTCTCTACTGACATTGTGTGTGTTCTGCTGAAAGATATACAAGGCATCATTTTTCCTTCTTCAGATAGGCTATTTTGCATAAGGATTCACCACAAGAATTGCCATAGTATCCAATCATAGTCAAAGAAAGTTTGAAATAAACTGAACACCAAAATGAAAGACATCAATCAGATAAATTACAGTAAAACAAAATAAGATATGAAGCATCTATTAAGTTGATATGTCTGAGGAATATTTTAAATTATAGAAAGGTTATTATACTACAGTGAATGCTTTTCTGTAAAATGTTTATCTATGTGAGACATTCTTTAAAAGATCTTCCTATGAATGGAACTCATTGTTCTAAAAGATTAATCATTTTAGGAGCTGGAGAAATGGCTCAGTACTTAAGAGTGAGTACTACTCTTGCAGATGACCCAAGTTTGATTCACAGAACCCATGTCAGGAGGATCACAACTGTCTCTCTAACTCCAGTTCTAAGGAATCCAACACTTTGTTCTGGATTTGGTAGGCTCTGCATTCATATGCAGAAACCCACACTCAGACGTACACCTAGATACATTATTAAAATTAAAAGTAAGATCTTTGCCTGGTGTGTTGGTGCACACCTTTAATCCTAGCACTTGGGAGGCAGAGGCAGGCAGATCTTTGTGAGTTCAAGGCCAGCCTGGTCTACAGAGTGAGTTCCAGGACAGCTGGGGCTACAGGGAGACCCTGTCTCAAAAAGACAAAAGNAACCATCCACAGCGGAGCTGGGTCCGATTCCCAACACCCACCCTGTGGCTAGCAACCCATCCACAGAGGCTGGTCCGATTCCCAACACCCACCCTGTGGCTAGCAACCATCCACAGAGGACTGGTCCGATTCCCAGCACCACCCTGTGGCTAGCAACATACCACAGAGGACCCTGGTCCGATTCCCAGAACCCACCCTGTGGCTAGCAAACATCCACAGAGGACCTGGGTCCTGATTCCCAGCACCCACCCTGTGGCTAGCAAACATCCACAGAGGAGCTGGGTACAATTCCCAAGCATCCACCCTGTGGCTAGCAACCATCCACAGAGGAGCTGGGTCCGATTCCCAGCACCCACCCTGTGGCTAGCAACCATCCACAGAGGAGCTGGGTCCGATTCCCAGCACCCACCCTGTGGCTAGCAACCATCCACAGAGGAGCTGGGTCCGATTCCCAGCACCCACCCTGTGGCTAGCAACCATCCACAGAGGAGCTGGGTCCGATTCCCAGCACCCCCATGTGGCTAGCAACCAGCCACAGAGGAGCTGGGTCCGATTCCCAGCACCCACCCTGTGGCTAGCAACCATCCACAGAGGAGCTGGGTCCGTTCCCAGCACCCACCCTGTGGCTAGCAACCATCCACAGAGGAGCTGGGTCCGATTCCCAGCACCCACCCTGTGGCTAGCAACCATCCACAGAGGAGCTGGGTCCGATTTCCCAGCACCCAACATGGTGGCTAGCAACCATCCACAGAGGAACTGGGTCGAATCCCAGCACCCACCCTGTGGCTAAGAACCATCCACAGAGGACTGGGTACGATTCCCAGCACCCACCCTGTGGCTAGCAACCATCCACAGAGGAGCTGGGTACGATTCCCAGCACCCACCCTGTGGCTAGCAACCATCCACAGAGGAGCTGGGTACGATTCCCAGCACCCACCCTGTTGGCTAAGCAACCATCCACAGAGGACATGGGTACGATTCCCAGCACCCACCCTGTGGATAGCAACCATCCACAGAGGAGCTGGGTAACGATTCCCAGCAACCCACATGGTGGCTAGCAACTCCACAGAGGAAGCTGGGTACGATTCCCAGCACCCACCCTGTGGCTAGCAACCATCCACAGAGGAGCTGGGTCCGATTCCCAGCACCCACCCTGTGGCTAGCAACCATCCACAGAGGAGCTGGGTCCGATTCCCAGCACCCACCCTGTGGCTAGCAACCATCCACAGAGGAGCTGGGTACGATTCCCAGCACCCACCCTGTGGCTAGCAACCATCCACAGAGGAGCTGGGTACGTCCCAGCACCCACCCTGTGGCTAACAACCATCCACAGGGAGCCTGGGTACGCATCCCGAGCCACCCACCCTGTGGCTAAGCAACCTCCCACAAAGGAGCTGGGTCCGATTCCCAGCACCCACCCTGTGGCTAGCAACCATCCACAGAGGAGCTGGGTACGATTCCCAGCACCCACCCTGTGGCTAGCAGCCATCCACAGAGGAGCTGGGTACGATTCCAGCACCCACATGGTGGCTAGCAACATCCACGAGGAGCTGGGTCCGATTCCCAGAACCCACCCTGTGGCTAGCAACCATCCACAGAGGAGCTGGGTCCGATTTCCCCAGCACCCACCCTGTGGCCAGCAACCATCCACAGAGTTAGCTGGGAACGATTCCCAGCACCCACCCTGTGGCTAGAAACCATCCACAGAGGAGCTGGGTCCGATTCCCAGCACCCACCCTGTGGCTAGCAACCATCCACAGAGGAGCTGGGTACGATTCCCAGCACCCACCCTGTGGCTAGCAACCATCCACAGAGGAGCTGGGTCCGATTCCCAGCACCCACCCTGTGGCTAGCAACCATCCACAGAGGAGCTGGGTACGATTCCCAGCACCCACACCTGTGGCTAGCAACAATCCACAGAGGAGCGGGTACATTTCCCAGCACCCACATGGTGGCTAGCAACCATTCACAGAGGAGCTGGGTACGATTCCCAGCACCCACCCTGTGGCTAGCAACCATTCACAGAGGAGCTGGGTACGATTCCCAGCACCCACATGGTGGCCTAGCAAACCATCCACAGAGGAAGCTGGGTACGATTCCCAGACCTATCATTTTGTGTGGCTAGCAACCATCCAAAGGAACTGGGTACGATCCAGCACCCACCATGGTGGCTAGCAACCACCACGAGGACCTGGGTTCCGATTCCCAGCACCCACATGGTGGCTAAGCAACCATCCCCACAAGAGGAACTGGGTACAATCCCCAGCAACCCACATGTGGCTAGCAACCATCCATAGCTCCAGTTCTCTTTCAGGGGAATCCACCATCTTCTTCTGACTCTGTAAGGCACTGTATGGCATAGGCACACTTTTTTTTTTTTTTGAGACAGGATCTCCCTATAGCCCCAGTTGGCCTGGAACTCAGTCTGTAGACCAGGCTGGCCTTGAACTCACAGAGATCTGCCTGTCTCTGCCTCCCAAGTGTTTAAGATTAAAGGCATTCACCACCGATGCCCCGGCTTAGCCACCATGTGGGTGCTGGGAATGCAACACCTGTTGTCCTCTGCAAGAAGCAGTTTGTTGCCATCTTAAACTGCTGAAGCATCTCTTCCAGCCCGAACTGGCACCTTATAACATATAGGCAATATATTCATATATATAAAATAATATTTTTAAAAAGTAATTACAAAATATTAAAAAGAACAGAAGACATCTATTGCTATACAGATTGGGAAGACAAAAAAAAAGTCTTTGCTGACTGAAAATCAAGGGAAACAAGAAAAAGTTAAGGAACAAAGAATATAATATAGCAAAGTTGAAGAATACAAGATTAATATATAAAATTCCAGCCAGGTGTGGGGGCATAGGCCTTTAATTCTAGCACTCGGGAGCAAGAGGAGGTGGATCTTTGTGAGTTTAAGGCAGCCTGGTCTACAGAGCACGTTCCAGGACAGTTGGGGCTAATAAGGGAGACCCTGCTCGAAAAAAAGGGAAGAAAAAAAATATGCTAATATGTATTCACTAGATTATAAAGACAATAAAATTGTAAATACCATAATGACATAAAATATTTTTTAAAAATAAAAAGTGGTATAAAATTGTATTCATCTTAGCCAGGCGTGGTGATGCGCGCCTTTAATCTGGGCATAACACCTATAGTCACAATAATCAAAGCAGTGTACTATTTGGGGAAAAAGCAAGCCTAGATCAACAGTACGCAAAACCCAGAAATAAAAACACAGAAAACCGGTCAATTGATTTTGACAAAGGAGCAAAAGAAACTCAACGAGGAAGCTATGGGCTTCTCAAAATATGCTACTAGACTGCCTCTACACACCAAAAAGCAATTAACACAAGTCACAGCTTCGACAACATCAACTCAAAGTGAATCCTAAATCTGAAGTGCAAAGTGCAGAACTTGTGAAACTTAACCCAGAGAAACTAGTCCACCTTCTTAAGGGCGAGATAAGCGAATGTCACCACTTCCGGTTTATGTGCTGCAGGGACGGAACAAAACCACTCTACTGAGCTACCTCCCCATTCTAGCCAAAAAGACTAGTGCGCTGCAAAGAACTGACTTCACCAACACGGAAGTTCCCAGCATAGGACAGAGACTCGGGCTCTTTTCCCTAGGCCCCTCCCAGTTCCACGCACCGGAGATGCCCAGAGGCCGCCCACCCAGGCCCAGGATCCAGGGAGCAGATCACCCACATGTCTGGCTCGGGGGCCCTGCCCCGCCCCAGCCCAGGGAGGACCCAGCCCAGCGTGCTCCGCTGGGGAGGGCTCAGCGCAGCTGCTCCCATCTGGGGACTGCCGGGCCCCAAGCTCACCGTGGCCCGGGCTTCTGGGTCCCTCCCCATAGCTCTACACACAAGCCACTCTCAGGCCCCCTCAGCTGCCAAGTGGCCCGCCCACAAGCCCTGACTGTCTCCTTTCGGAAGGGAGAGGAGCTGAAAGGATGGGAAAGCCACATCATTCACAGTCACTAGCTTCAATAGTGTAAATAAAACGAAAGACCCCTGACAGCCAAAGCAACCCTGAGTTGAAAAGAGCAATGCAGGGGACATCTCTATATCAGACTTCAAACTATACTACATGCCATTATACTACATGTTAGTAGAAAGAAGAAACTGAATGATCAGGCCTAACTGATATATAAAAAAATGTGAAATTCCTCACTTTTGATCATACATATTCTTTTATTTAAAAATTATTCAGGGCTGGAGAAGATGGCTCAATGCAGTTAAGGACACTTGCTATTCTTTCAGAGGACCGAGTTTGTTTCCCGCACCCATGGTCAGGTAGTTTACAACTGCCTGCAATTCCAGTTCCAGGGTCTGGCGCCCTCTTCTGGTCGTCTGCAAGCACTGCACCCGTGCACACACATAAAGTAAATCTTAAGAGAGGCAGAGATTTGGAAGGGAGAGGCAGGCTGATCTCCGTGAGTTCAAAGGCCAGCTGGGTCTACATAGTGAGCTCAGCCAGCTGGGACTAAAGGGAGAACCCTGTCTCAAAAGACCAAAAAAAAAAAAGTGATGCTCAGTGAGGTCACTTTGCTGGAGACAGTTTTTCTCCCTCCATTAGGGTTGTTCCCAGGGATAGAACTCAGACGGGCAGGGTTGGTAGCAGGTACCTTTACCCACCAATCCACTTTTCCCACTTTTGTCATTATACACAAAGAACAATTGATGGATACAGACCTTCTGTTTGAAATGATGAGAACTGTCCAGGCATGATAGCCCACCTTATAATCCCAGCCCTTGAGGACAAAGCAAAAGTATGAGAGGTTCTAGACCCGACGGGCCAGCCTGTACTACATATTAAAGCCAAGCCTAAAAACAAAAGAAAAGGGATCACAACACAAAAGTTGGGGGAATAACCCAGGATATTTCTGGGTGTGGTGGTGATGCCTTTTTTAATCCAGGAACTCAGGAGGCAGGTGCAGGAGATCTCTGTGAGTTCAAGGACAGCCTGGGTCTAATAGTTGAGCTCCAGGCCAGCCTGAGACTAAGGGAGACTGTTGTCTCAAAAAATTACCAATAATAATAAAATAATAAATAATAAATAAATAAATAAAGGCAGGAATTAGGAATTAGGAATATAAATACTACTACTGAGTACTTCATGTAAAATGTTAAAACGGAGACCGCAAGAGATGTCTTAGTGGTTCAAAGGGACTTGTGTGCCAGGCTCATGACCTGAGGTGGGTCCCCAGAATTTAAGGTGGAACAGGAACAGAATTCTACAAGTGATCTGGCACGATATATTCTAAATTTTTTCATGAAGAATAATATTAATCCTGTTAATGGACCAGAACTTTATATATGTGCACTTTTTTATAAGCAAATGGTTTCAGAGCAAAATATAATAACAAAAAAAGACAAGAAATGGGGCCAGGGCGTGGTGGCGAGCCTTTATTCCTGGCACTTGAGAGGCAGGTGGATGATCTTCTGTGAGTTCAAGGCCAACTGGTCTACACAGAGAGTTTCAAGGAACAGCTGGGGCTACAGGGAGACCCTGTCTCAAAAAAAGACCAGGGAAAAAGGAAGTTGAAGATCAAGCTAGCCTGGTCCTACATAGTGAGTTATGAGGCTAGCTGGGACTATATAGGGAAGACCCTGTCCAAAAACATCAAAAAAAAAAAGAAGAACGAAAAAAACAGAAACAAAGAAACAGAGAATGTAAAAACCCATGCTTGGGATTTAGAATGAAAAAGAAATGCGTGTAATGAAACAGGTCAGCAATTGCAGATAAAAACAACCTTTAGAGCTGTATCAGTTTAAACCATTAAAATGAAAGACCCAAAGAAAACTGATGAAGAAGACGAAAAGAACATCAGGGAGCTGCACGTGAGGCCAGCCACACATGGTGACACCACACGAAGTGGAGTAGGTGTAACAGGACTCTTTGGTGGAAGAGGGGTGAGAGAAAATCATTTGAAAGAAAGTAGTGTTGTCCAATTTTTCAAGTTCAGTGGAATAATTATAAACCCAGGAGACCACAAAGCCAAAAATCCACAACAGTTTTAATGAAAACAAAACCAAAACAAAAAAAAAAAAAAAAAAAAAAAAGAAAGAAAATTTCTTCAATTAACCTAGGAAAAAAATAGAAACTATAGAGAAGCCAAAGACAACAGGGCAATTTAACACATCAAGAAATAAATGCAGAGCGAAAGACTGTGGGGCAGCATCCTTAGAAAGCCTGGAGAACAGTGTCCACTGTGAAGTCAGTGCCCAGCATGAACAGGTGCCTGTGGAGGAAAAGTCAGAGCTTCGCTCCCACATGGAGGATTAGAGTGTTTCTCTATTAGAAACATCGATGGACTCAGGGAGGTGGTGGGTTCATGTACTTGTTAACACCATGCTTAGAAGCTGAGGCAGGAGGACTGTGAGTTTCACACAAGCCTAGGCTACGTACTGAGACATAGAGCACAGGGTTCAGTTCCCAGAACACATCAGTGATCACAATTTGTGAATCCCAGCTCCAGCAGGGGAAACTCAACACTGTCTTCTGGCCTCCAAAAGTATCTGCACCCACATGCACAAACCCACACACTTACAGATTTTTGGTGGTTTTTTTATTGCTGGGCATTGTTTGAGCATCTGGGATTGGGTGGCAGGGACAGTTTCAAGGCAGCCCTGGTATCACCAATAGCAAAATCCTGTCTCATCCAAAGCACAGTATTTATGCAGTTCTTTAATATTTAGTTTATTTTTATGACAGAAAATGTTGTAGTTCGAATGTATAGTATGGTACACAGAATTGTATAGTTATATAGTAACTATGTAACGTGTTGTCAGGATACGTAATCTTTGCGATAAATACTGTGCTTTTGGATGAGACAGGATTTTGCTATGGATACCAGGCTGCCCTTGAACTGTCCATCTTGCCACCTCAATTTCCCAATGCTGGCATTAGAGTCATATGCCAGGTTCAAAATGAGGAATTTAAATGTCCTAATTGGAATCCTCAAATTACTTTCTATAATTTTAGGGTATGAAGCGTAGCACAATTCATTTCAACTTCCTTTCTGTAAAGAGTCATTTGTGGAACAAAATAAGTCTAAAAAGTCTTGCACCAAATCCCAAAATGTTAAACCGATGAATTAATAGCTGCTGAGCATGGTGGTACAAGCCTCCTAACCCCAGGCACTTTTTTTAAATTTTATTTTTTTGTAATGTTGGTATGAATGTACTGGCATGTAGGTCTGTGCACCGTGTCGTCATTGCCGCAGAGGTCAAGAAGAGGGCGTCAGATTCCCCCTGGAACCGGAGTTCTCCTGGAATTGGAGTTACGACGATTTTTTTTTTTTTTTTTGGTATTTTTGAGACGTGTCTCCTTTAGTGCCAGCTGGCCTGAGCTCGATCTGTACCAGGCTGGCCAGACAGTTCTTAGCTGCCTGTGGGTTGCTGGGGATCGAAAACTGGAGTCTCTGCAAGAGCAGTTGGTTTGCTCTTTAACCCTAGGCTATCTCTCCCAGCCCCAAACCCCGAGCACCACTTTGGAAGTAAGCAGATTTCTGTGAGACTGAGCCCAGCCAGGTCTACATAAGACCTTATCTCAAAAAAAAAAAAAAAAAACATGGCCGTGCATGTATCTCTGGCGGTGGGGTGAGTCTTGGGGGTACATGCTAGGAGTGGTATGGCTGGGTCGGGTGGCAAGTTCATTCCAAGTCTTCCAAGGTTTCTCCACACTACTTTCCCATAGTGGCTGCACGAGTTTACATTCCCACCAAGTAGTGGATGAGTGTACCTTTCCCTACAAGCCCTCTCCAGCACTTGGTCTCATTTTGTTTTCTTGATCCCTAGCAGTCTTATTGGAGTGAGATGATATCTTAGAATGGTTTTAATTTGCAATTCCTTAATTATTAGTGAACATTGAACACTTTTTTCAGATGTTCTCAGCCATCTCTAATTCCTCACTTGTGAAGTCTCTGTTCGCTCTTTGCTCCATCTTTGAGTGATTCCATTTGTTTTCTTTCTCTTTTGTTTTTTGAGTAGTTTATATACCTCTGGAAATCAAATTGCTTTGTCTGATGTATCTGCGGTGAAGGTTTCCTCTCATTCTGGGTTCTCTCTTCACTTCCCTTTACTGTGTTTTCTTTTTGATGTACAGAAAGCTTTTGAGTTTAATTGATGTCCCCACTGTGGTCAATTGTCCGATCATTAATTCTGTGTGCAGCTGCTGTCTGTTATAGGAAGTCTTTTCCTATGCCTATTGTCTTGTAGTATGCTGCCAAACTTTTTCTTCTATTGCCTTCAGAGTTTGGGGTTCATGTTGAGGTCTTTAATCAACCTGGAGTTGACTTTTGTAGCAGGGCAAGAGGTAGGGGTTTAATTCATTCTTTCTACAAGTGGTGATCCAGTTTTGCCAACAACAATTGTGAAGATGCTGTCTTTTATCTGCCATTGTGTCTTCCTTGGCCCCCTTGTCAAAATATGGAAGGTGGCTGAAAATTGTATGTGCTCAAGGTTTGGATCTTCAGTTTTGTTCATTGGTCAACAGGTCTGTTTTTTTTTTGTGCCAGGTACCAAAAGTGTTTTTTAATGAACTATAAGTCCCTGTAGTATATTTTTGAAGTCTGGTAGGGCAATCGCCTCTGTTTTTTGCATTTTTCACTCAGGGTTTGCTTTGGCTATATCGGGGACTTTTGTTTTCCAAAATGAAATTAAGTGACTTTTTTTTTTTTCCAAGCCTATGAATAAACTTTTGGGGATTTTATTGGGATTGGCATTAAATCTGTACAAGAGTTTTGGTAGAATGGACATTTTTTTACTATATTAATTTTCCGCCAATCCATGTGCATGGGAGGTTTTTTCCATCTTCTGATGTCTTTTCAATTTCCTTCTTCCAGGGGTTTAAAATTTTTGTTGGAGAGTCCTTGGTGTCTTGGTTAGGTTTGTTCCTAGTAATTTTATTGTTTTTGAGGCTAATATGAGTGGGGAAGGTCTCCTCGTATTCTTTCTTCCCTTGCCTTGGTTGTTGGTGTAAAGAAAAGGCTCTGATTTTTTCCTAGGTTAATTTTGTTGCTGTCGACTTTACTGAAGCTTCTTATATTTCAAAGGAGTTTTTCTGGTGGGAGTTTTTTAGCTCCCTTAAATTAAACCAATCGTATCATATCAGCAAAAAGGGTTAGCTGACTTCCTCTTTTCCAATTAGTACTCCTTTAATATCCTTTTCTTATTGCTCTAGAAAGTGTTTCTAGAAAGTGTTTCAAGCAACTATATTGAAGAGGAGTGGTGACAGGGGGCAGCCTTGCCAAGTTCCTACCTTAAAAGGGAATGCTTCTGTCATTTTCCCATTTAAAGGATGATATTGGCTGTGGTTCCTGTATATGGCTTTGATTGAGGAATGATCCCTCCAATCCAATTCCCTCTAAGAATTTAAACATAAAGAATTGATGTTGGAATTTTGTAAAGGCCCCAGGTTGCATTCTCTCTGCCTGTCATGCTGCCTGGTTCCACCGTGTGTCTGCAGACACTCCTGAAGGATTCAATCCTCTTGCCCGCCCCACACTCTGGGGCCACAGGATCCACTTCTGAGATGACTTCTGAGACATCAGGGGCAGATGAAGATAGTCATTTTGTATGGTTGTTAGAAAGAAAGAAAACCCTTTAAGTAAGGCCAGGCCATGGGGTGGCACACCTGTTAATCCCAGCACCAAAGAGATGGCTAGAGAAGCAAGGTAGGTCTCTTTGATATTCAAGGCAGCCCTGGTCTACAAGAAGTGAGTTCCAGGCCAGCTGGGGGCTCATAGGGAGACCGTCTCAAAACAACAAACAAACCCACAAACAAACAGTAGGAAAGGAGCGGAATGAATCACTCTACAGAAAAACCTTCTAGAAAGAGTTAGACAAATGTACAGATGTTAGCAGATGTAACTTTTTTTTTGTCCTTTTTGAGACAGGGTTTCCTGTTAGTCCCAGCTGTCCTGGAACTCGCTGTGTAGACCAGGCCAGCCTGGAACTCACATGAGATCTCACTTGCCTTGGCCTCCCAGTGCTGGGATTACGGGATGTACCACCATGCCCGGCTGCAGATGTACATGTAAACATAAGATCCACACTTGTGCCGGGTGTGGTAGCAACACGCCTTTTGAATCCCTAGCACTCGGAAGCAGAGACAGGCAGATCTTGTTGAGTTCAGGCCTGCCCCTGGTCCTACATATCAAGTTCCAGGGCCACTGGGGACTACAGGGAGACCCTGTCTCAAAAAGACTAAAATAGGTAAGTTAGCAGAGGTAGTTAGTAGTAGTAGTAGTAGTAATGAACCACACTTGGAAGATTCCTGTTTCTACCTATTGTGTTAGAAGGGAGTGTGGAATGGTTTGCAAAGGGCATTTGAGAAACAACATGAACAGTTTTCCCTTACTTACCATTTACTATCACATACAACATGCTTGTATGTACTTACTGAATGTTCTTTTATATACCAAACATTTTCTACTTCATATTTTTATTTTAAATGTTACTTAAGTATTTAATTAATTTTTGAGACAGGAATCACTCGCTGTAGCCCCGCTGTCCTGGAATTCACCTCTGTAGACCAGGCCGGCCTCGAACTCACATAGATCCACCTGCCTCTGCCTCCCAAGTGCTAGGAATTAAAGGTGTGCGCCACCACACCCGGCTGAAATCTATTTTTGACCCATGCATTCTTAGGATGTTGTGATTTAATCTGCAACAATTCGGAGGTTGTACATGTGTCTTTTATTAGGTTACAGATCCTCTTGCTGCAGCCCCATCTCCCCCATATCAGCCCAGGCCTCACTGCAGTCTCTGCCTGTTCAGATAGCGAGCTGACAACACCTGCTGTGACCCTGCAGCTCTCCCAGAGTTGAGCTCTGTCCTCCTCTTTGCAGCTGTAGGCAAGGCCAGCCCTCCTGATGCCCAGACCCAAGATACTTAGATTACAAGTAGATCCTTCCTCTGTGGCTCCTGGCAGTTAACCTAGGACATGTGATGTGACATTTATTCTCTCTCCCCTACCTCCTCTTCCTTCAACCTGTTAAAGAGTCAAAAACTCTCTCCTGGGGAATGGTCATACCCTCCTGTGGGTATGACCTGTGGCCTGACAGCAGGGCCTCCTGGGGCCTTCTCATGAGGATGATTGTAAAGTACAGTGACCACTGAATACAACTGAAAGAATAGGACGATGGCAGCAAATCCTTTGGGACATGGTTTCAAAACTATTAGACAAAGAGAAAAGAAAATTACTTATGCAGAATCAATCTTCAACAAATCATCCTGGAGAGCATCACACTGTCCAGACCCTCCCTTAATAAGGACTTCCCACATGCTCAGCAGCCTACTGGGGCCCAACATAAGTCAGCTTTGCAGCAAGCTCATGCCCATTCATCTGGATACTTCATGACTCAAGACTGAATTTGTTACCTCACCTTGACGCAGAATGAAGGAAGTATCTGTGATAAAAGGGCTTTGTGATACGCTCTCATTCACCTTTTTTTTTTTTTTTTCAGGATTTGGTTGAACTTTTTATTTCTTCAGAGAAAGGATATGAAAGTGAAAACCAGGGGAGCAAGGCTGGTGAGAACCTTGGATGCTGTGTCCTGGAGGTATTGATTATGCTGCCCTTGGCTGTCACTTTTTTGCACCGTCGTTTGAGTTTTCACTGGGAATCAGACTCAGAATTGGTTAGCTGGGCGGGTGCACGCCTTTAATGCTAGCACTTGGGAGGCAGAGGCAGGCAGATCTTTGTGAGTTCAAGGCCAGCCTGGTCTACAGAGTGAGTTCCAGGACAGCTGGGGCTACAGGGAGACCCTGTCTCAAAAAGACAAAAGACAAAAAAAGTAAGATCTCTGTTAAAGATTAATGATTTTATATCTAATAGACACCAATTGAAAACCGTTCAAAAATTGAACAAACTTATAACCATAAAGCTAAAAACAATTAGAAGGAAATTATTTGAGGGATTAATTTCAATTTAGCTATCATGATCTAGGAACAGGCTGAAATGTTTTAAAATAACTCAAAAACACCAATTTGTCTTTTCACTTAACTTTGTATTTTCTTTCTGAAAAAATGTGCAGAGAAGCTGGACACAAATCATTCTAAGAGCCAGGGAGAAGGTGCATGACCGTATGGAAATAAGTCCTACAGGCTCCTGGGACCTTGCTCGAATGAACCCACAGCAATAGTGTCATCATGCACAAGATCGATTCAAACTCAAGCAGACAAAAACTCAGCATAGAACTATGGAAATGGACAGCAGATCCCAATCTTAGTTAAAGAATTATTGGCAGCTGATTACTGTGTATGAGGAAGAACTGATCTTCTTAAAAGGAGGGACTCTAGATAGGCTGACTAGACCTCAGTGCATGAACCTGCATTGAGGGACATCTGGGAACACTAACTTTATGAGGCCTTAACACAATAGACAGAATGTATGAATTCCAGTGCAGGGGGGGCTGCTATAGGAGGATCCCAGTGGGGGAAGGGGGTATAAAGATGATTAAGACTGATTATGATGTTCAGTATGAAATACACAAAAATTCAATAAATATTTACAAAAATAGAAAATCATTCTATAAAATATTTATTTATTTATTTATTTATTTATTTATTTATTTATTTAGGTCTTTTCCAGGCAGGATCTCCTTGCAGCCCCAGCCATCCTGGAACTCACTATAGTGGACCAGGCTGGCCTTGAACTCACAGAGATCAACCTGCCTGTGCTTCCCAAGTGCTGGGATTAAAGGCGTGCACCACCACGCCCAGCTAAAGCATTTATCTTATGGCACTAATTTATGCAGTAGCAAGGATATGCATTATAAAAATTGATAGTTGGAGAGGGTCCGGAGAGTCCGGCGGCCAGGGCGGCTGCGCCTTTGAGCAGGATACCCAGAAGCCACCTGGGCGAGTAGCTTGGGTTGCTGGGGCCTTGAGGGCGGGACCCGGGCGCTGGGCCAGAGGGTCCGGAGAGTCCGGCGGCCAGGGCGGCTGCGCCTTTGGGCAGGATACCCAGAA
>VZQC01001141.1:0-47027 GCA_009823505.1 Rhizomys pruinosus | reverse complement strand
CCCAAGCTACTCGCCCAGGTGGCTTCTGGGTATCCTGCCCAAAGGCGCAGCCGCCCTGGCCGCCGGACTCTCCGGACCCTCTGGCCCAGCGCCCGGGTCCCGCCCTCAAGGCCCCAGCTCCCAAGCTACTCGCCCAGGTGGCTTCTGGGTATCCTGCCCAAAGGCGCAGCCGCCCTGGCCGCCGCACTCTCCGGACCCTCTGGCCCAGCGCCCGGGTCCCGCCCTCAAGGCCCCAGCTCCCAAGCTACTCGCCCAGGTGGCTTCTCCTTTGATTTCTTAATGAAAGCACTTAGGGCTATCCAGCTCCCTCTCAGAACTACTTTTAAGGTATCCCATAAGTTTTGCTGTGTTTTATCATCCCTTTCATTAGTGCTAGGAATGCTTTTATTTCTTTATTTCTCCTTTAATCAATTCATTATTCAGTAGTGTTTTTTTTTTAGTCTCCATGTGTTCTTGTAGCTAGTAGGGCTCTTTCTGGTATTGATATTGAGCTTTATTGCACTGTGGTCTGATAAGATGCATGAAATTATTTCAATTTGTTGTGTTTGCTGAAGTTTGCTCTGTGTCCCAGTAAATGGTTGATTTTGGATAATGCTCCATGGGGTATTTAGTAGAAAGTATATTGTTTGCTGTTTGGGTGGAATATTCAGTAGATGTCTGTAGGGTCCATTTGGTGTAACGTGTTCAGTTCAGATGTCTCTCTGTTTATTCTTTGTCCTGTTGATCTGTCTAAGGGACTTAATGGGGCACTGAAGTCCCCTACTATTAGTGTGCTGGGGTTAATCTGTGCCTTGAGATCCTGAAGAATTGTCTTTATAAAGTGTGGTGCACCAGTGTTTGGTCTCATAGATCTCACAAAACAGTTAAATTTACAATTTTATATGATTTAAAATCAGCAAAGAGTAAAAGCATATGCACAGAAGCCAAGAAGTACCAGACAGAAGCTTGTAGTTTTCCTCTACTGCTAGACTCATAAGCAGCTCTTAAATCTCCAAGGAACCAGGAGGCAAGACTCATAAAGCGTAATCCACTAGGGAAGCTCATCTAGGCCTTCATGTTCAAAGGTGTGTGTGTGTGTGTCTGTCTGTCTGTCTGTTTCTCTGTGTGTGTCTCTGTGTGTGTCTCTGTGTGTGTCTCTATGTGTGTCTGTGTGTGTCTGTGTGTGTGTCTATGTCTATTCATGCTCATGTGTTCATGTGCATGGGGAAGCTGGGGGACAGCATCAAGGTCTGGTCAACCTTGTTTTCTTCAGACAGGTTCCCTCACTAGCCTGGAACTCAGTAAGGAGACTAGGCTAGCTGATTGTCGAACCCTGGGGATCCATCAGCTTCTACCTCCCAGTGCTGGGACTGAAAGATTGTACCACTAAGTGTGGACTTTTTAAATATTTTTTTTAATTTTTTATTAATGTTTTTTGTATTTCATACATCATTTCTCAATTCAGTTCAGAAATATTCCCCTTTCCCTTCCCCCCACCACATCCTACCCCACCCCAGACCATGCAGTCTGCCATAACTGTCCTGTATCTTTCTCTCAGTCTTTTTTTTATGCTTAGGAATTCACATTATCCTCCATTAATTTTATATTACTCTAAAATATGGATACATATTCGTCACCCATATACAGTAGTTACAGAGTTTGAGATTTTTTTTTAATTTTTATTTATTTCTGTATGTGTATGAATGTACTGCCTGCATACAAGTCTGTGCACCTGTGTCATGCAATGCCACGGAGGTCAGAAGAGGGTCTCGGATTCTGGGTGGATTCTAGAGCCCGTTGAGAGATTCACATTACACCAACATAGTTGTTTTCAGATAAACAGAAATATAACAATAATGTCAATCAGCTTGCGTTTTATCTGGTGGATTTGGTGCTAGCATCCACAAATGAGGGAAAACATTCTTCATTTGTCTTTCTGGGACTGTGTTACTTCACTCAGCATAATGGCTTCGAGCTCCATCCATTTACCTGCAAATTTCATAATGCCATTTTTCTTTACTGCTGAGTAGTACTCCATTGTGTAGACGTACCACATTTTTGTCATCCACTCGTCTGTTGAGGGGCATTTGGGTTGGTTTCAGCTCTTTGCTATTGTGAAGAGAGCTGCAATAAACATGGACGTGCATGTATCTTTGCAGTATGATGAGTCTTTGGGGTATATACCCAGGAGTGATATGACTGGACCAGGTGGTAGGCTCATTCTGAGTCTTTTAAGGGTTCTCCACACTGCTTTCCACAGTGGTTGTACAAGTTTACATTCCCACCAGCAGTGGATGTGTGTTCCCTTTTCCCCACAACCTCTCCAACATCTGTTGTCTTTTGTTTTCTTGATCTTAGCTAGTGGTATTGGAGTGGGATGATATCTGAGAGTGGTTTTAATTTGTGTTTCCTTAATTATTAATGATGTTGAACATTTATTAAGATGTTTCTCAGCCATCTTTACCTCCTTACTGGTGAAATATCTGTTCAGTGCTTTACTCCATGTTTTGAGTACGACATTTGTCTTCTTCTTTGTTTTTTGAGTAGTTTATGTATTCTTGATGTCAATGCTCTGTCAGATACATCACTGGTAAAGATTTCCTCCCACTCTCTGGGTTTTCTGTTCACCTCCTTGGTTGTTTCTTTCACTGTACAGAAGCTTTTGAGTTTTATGAGGTCCCATTTGTCGATTGTTGACCTTACTTCCTGTGTGGCTGCTGTCTGATTTAGAAAGTCTTTTCCTACACCTATATCTTGTAGGTTGTTGCCAACTTATTTTTCTATCAACTTCAGGCTTTTGGGCTTTAAATTGAGATCTTTGATCCACTTGGAGTTGATTTTTGTACAGGGTGAGAGGTAGGGGTTTAATTTTGTTCTTCTACAAATGATGATCCAATTTTGCCAGCACCATTTTCTCAAGACGCTATCCTTCCTCCAGTGAGGGATTTTTGCCACTTTGTCAAATATGAGGTGGCTGAAATTGTATAAGCTCAAGTTTGCTTCTTCAATTTTGTTCCATTGGTCAACAGGTCTGTCTTTGTGCCAGGACCAGGCTGTATTTATGACTATGGCCCTGTAATATAGTTCAAAGTCTGGTAGGGCAATTCCCCCTCTATTGCATTTTTCACTCAGGTTTTCTTTAGCTATTTGGGGTCTTTTGTTTTTCCATATGAATTTAAGGATTATTTTTTCCAAGTCTGTGAAGAAGCTCATAGGGATTTTGATTGGGATTGTGTTGAATCTCTATATCAATTTCGGTATAATGGACATTTTTACTATGTTAATTTTCCTAATCCATGAGCATGGGAGGTCTTTCCATCTTTTGAGGTCATTTTCGATCTCCTTCTTCAGGAGTTTAAAAATTTTGTTGTAGAGGTCTTTGGTATCTTTGGTTAGGTTTGTTCCCAGGTATCTTATTATTTTTGAGGCTATTGTGATTGGGAAGTTCTTCTTTTATTCCTTCTCCACTTGTTTATCGTTGGTGTAAAGAAAAGCTAATGATTTCGCTAGGTTAATTTTGTAGCCTGACACTTTACTAAAACTCTTAAATGTTTACAGAAGTTTTCTGGAGTTTTTAGCATCCCTTAGGTAAACTATCAGATCATCTGCAAAAAGGGATAGCTTAACTTCTTCTTTTCCGATTAATACTCCTTTAATTTCCTTCTTTTTTCTTATTGCCCTAGCAAGTGTTTCAAGCACTATGTTGGAGAAGAATGGTGATAGGGGGCAGCCTTGCCGGGTTCCCGCCTTTAAGGGAAATGGTTCCAATTTTTGTCCATTTAGGATTATGCTGGCAGTGGGTTTGCTATATATGGCTTTGAAAATGTTGAGGAATATTCCTTTTAGTCCTATTCCCTCTAGTACTTTAAACATGAAGGGATGCTGGATCTTGTCAAAGGCTTTTTTCTGCATCAATTGAGATGATTCTGTGGTTTTTGTCTTTCAGTCCATTTATGTGTTTTATGATATTTATTGATTTATGTATGTTGAACGATCCCTGCATCTCTGGTATGAATCCAACTTGATCATGATGGATGATCTTTTTGATGTGGGTCTTTAAGCAATTTGCAAGTATTTAGTTGAGAATTTTTGCATCTATATTCATTAGTAAGATGAGTGTATAGCTTTATTTTTTGCTTGCATCTTTGCCTGGTTTTGGTATCAGAGTGATGCTGGCTTCATAGAAGGAGTTTGGGAGAATTCCCTCTGTTTGTATCCTTCTGAACAGTTTGAGTATCAATGGTTGTAGGAGCTCTTTAAATGTTTTATAAAATGCTTCCATGAAACCATCTGGAGGGGGTTTTTTAGTTGGGAGGTTTTTAATTTCATCTTCAATTTCCTCAAATATTATGGGTCTGTTTAAATTGTCAATCTCTTCTTGGTTAAGCTTTGCTGGTTCCCAGGATTTCAGATATTCATCCATTTCTCTTAGGTTTTCAAATTTAGTGGAGTATAGATTTTTGAAGTATTCCCATATGATTGACTGGGTCTTTTCTTTGTCTGTTGTGATGTTTCCCCCTTTCATCACAAATACTGTTGATTTGGAGTTGCTCCCTCTTTATTTTGGTTAACTGAGCTAGAAGTCTATTTTGTTTATTTTTCAAAGAAGCAGCTTTTGGATTCATTGATTTTATGTATTATTTTCTTTGTTCCTATTTCACTGATTTCTGCTCTGATTTTTGTTATTTCTTCCTGTCTGTTGGGTTTGGAGTTCATTTGTTGTTGTCTCTCAAGTGTTTTTAGCTGCACTGTTAGATCATTTACTTGTTCCCTTTCTGTTTTTTTGATGTGGGCACTTAGGACTATAAATTTCCCTCTCAAGACTGCTTTTAAATTATCCCACAGGTTTTGTTTTGTTGTATTGTCTTTTTCGTTCAGTTCCACGAATACTTTTATTTCATTCTTTTTTTGTTCCCTGACCCATTCGTTCATTATTCAGGATTGTGTTGTTTAGTCTCCATGTGTTCTTGTAGCTAGTTGGACTTATTCTGTTGTTCATATAGAGCTTTATTGCACTGTGGTCTGATAGAATACATGGAACAATGTCTATCTTTTTGTATTTGTTGAGGTTCTTTTTGTGCCCCAGTATGTGGTCGATTTTGGAGAATGTTCCATGAGGTGCTGAGTAGAAAGTATATTCTCTGTTATTTGGGTGGAATATTCTGTAGATATCTGTGAGGTCCATTTGGTGTATTGTATTGTTCAGTTCTGATGTCTCTCTGTTTATGTTTTGTCCTGTTGATCTATCCAAGGGGCTCAGTGGGGTGTTGAAGTCTTCCACTATTAGTGTGTTAGGATTAATCCGTGTCTTAAGGTCCTGCAGAGTTGTGTTTATAAATTTAGGAGCACCAGAGTTTGGTGCATAGACATTTAGGATTGTGAAGTCTTCATAGTTCATTGTTCATTTGACAAGGATGTAATGGCCCTCTTTGTCTCTTCTGATCAATTTTACTTTGAGATATATTTTGTCTGATATTAGAATAACCACTCCAGCTTGTTTCTTGGTACCATTTGCTTGGAATATTTTTCCATCCTTTCACTCAAAGGTGGTGGCTGTCCTTGAAGATGAGATGGGTTTCTTGTAGACAGCATATGGAAGGGTTCACTTTCCTAATCCATTCTCCCAGTCTTTTGAGTGGGGAGTTTAGACCATAAGTATTTAATGTTGTTATTGAGAGATGTGTGTTGCTTCCTTTTACCTTATTTTTGGTTTGCATTCTTGGTCTAGATTTATATGTACTCTGTTATGATTTTGTTGCTTTCTCTCTTTAATTGCTTAGGGATAGTTGCTTCGTTCCTCTGTTCTTTGGATTGTTTTGAGGATTTTCTGAAGTGTTGGTTTCTTAGACATGTATTCTTTCATTTTGTTTATGTTGTGAAAGATTTTTCTTTCTCCTTCGACTATAATCAACATTTTTGCTAGATATTGTAGTCTGGGTTGGCATCTAAAGTTGTTTAGCACAGGGAATACTTTGGTCCATGTTATTCTAGCTTTCATCATTTGGGCTGAGAAATCAGCTGTAATTCTGATGGGTTCTCCCTTATATGTAACTTGTTTTTCTCTTCTGGCTTTCAATATTTTGAACATCTAGTGTTTTAACAATTATATGGTGTGAGGAGTTTCTTTTCTGGTCCTGTCTATTTGGTGTTCTACATACTTCTTGTATTTGTATGGGATTGTCTTTTTTCAGTTCAGGGAAATTTTCTTCTATTATCCTGTAGAAGATCTGGTCAATAGTGTTGTGGGACTCTTCTCCCTCCTCTATCCCTATGATGCAGAGGTTTGGTCTTTTCATGGTGTTCCACATTTCCTGGTTGTTCCACTCTTGTGTTTTTAAAAATTTTTCATAATCTTTACTTGAGCTTTCTAGTTGCTCTGTATTATCCTGCAGGTCTGATATTCCTTTTTTTTCTGCTTCTTCCATTCTTCTTCTGAGGTTTTTTTCCCATTCCTTTCCTGGTGGTTGTATGAATGTTCTATATCCTTTTTCATTTCATCCTGTGATTTCTTTAGATTTTCCACTTCCCTCTGGAGCCTTTCTTTCTCATCTTGTAGCTTTTTGGTTTGTTGGTCATTTTCTTTTTTCATTTTGGCCTGGGATCTTTTCAGTGTTTCATCTTCCTTCTGGAGTTTGTAATTTTCTCCCTCTAGTTCCTTCTTGAGTTTTTCAGTCTCTCCCCATAGTTCTTTCCACTGTTTGTCATTATCTCCATCTAGGTCCTTCCTGAGTTTTTCATTCTCTTCCCTTAGTTTTCTGATTTCTTTGGATGTGTCTACAGTTTTTCTTCTAAGGTTGGTGTCTTGGCTTCTTTCTTTGGAGATCTCATCATAGGGATCTTCTGTAGGGTTAGTAGAGTTCAGTGTGGATTTATTATGAGCTTTTCCCATATTGTTTTTCTTTGTGTCTTTGGCATGTGGATTTGTCTGTTTATTTGTTTCCTTGAATTCTGGGATCTCAACATTGGCTGGACAGACTATAATCACCAATGCTCTGCCTGTTAGGTCCTCTACACCAGAGCTCCACCAGGATAACATGGAGGGGGAGTGTTTGGTTGGGTTGTTACTTTGGCCCTTGTGCTGGTGGGCCCTCAAGAGTCCAGGCAGGTCTGCCTTGCCTCACTGGAACCTCACTGACTCCAGGTGGGTTTCTGGAGTCTGAACTGGGAGTTCCGAGGGCTGATAGCGTACTCCCCCCAAGGACAAGGCGAGACCACCTTGACTCACCAGAACCTCACTGACTCTGGGTGGGTGTCTGGAGTCCGAGCTGGGAGTTCCAGGGGCAGATGGCATGCCCCCCAAGGATGCCTTGACTCACCAGAACCTCACTGACTTATTCAGTTTCTTAATCAATTCTCACACTGTGTCTCTTGATTGGGGAGTTTAGACCATTAATATTTAGGGTTAATATTGAAAGATGTATATTGCTTCACTTCAGTTTATTTTCTGTTTGAATTTTTGGTCTATGTTTGTATTTCTGAGTTTATACCTTCATTAATTACTCTTTCTCTCTCGACACTTGGGGATAGCTGCTCCATACCTATGTCTTCTGAATTGTTTCGAGTATTTTCTGGAGGGTTGGCTTTCTAGACATGTATTCTTTCATCTTGTTTATTTCATGGGATATTTTCATTTCTCCTTCGATTATAATTGACATTTTTGTTGGGCAGAGTAACCTGGGTTGGCTTCTATAGTCATTTGCTACTGGAAATACTTTGGTCCAAGCTCTTCTGGCTTTCATCACTTGCATTGAAAAGTCACCTGTAATTCTGATGGGTTTTGTTTTATATGCAACTTGTTTTTCTCTTGTGGCTTTCAGAATTTGGTCTTTGTTTTGAGGTTCTAGCTTTTTGATTATGATATGATGTGGGGAGTTTCTGTTCTGATCTTGTCTATTTGGTATTCTATGTGCTTCTTGTATATGTACAGGTTTGTCTTTTTTCAGTTTGGGAAAATTTTCTTCTATAATTCTGTTGAAGATCTGGTCCATACCATTATACTGGGATTCCTCTCCTTCCTCTATGACATTATGAGAAGGTTAGGTATCTTCATGGTATCCCACATTTCCTGGATATTTCACTGACTTCTGCTTCAGTATCTCTATGGATCCAGGTACCCAGCTGGGTGGGTAGGCTCTTATCTGGCCTGTGACAGAAGCCAAAGGGCCACTGACTGCTGCCTCAGTGTTCCCAATGAACTGAGTTCCCTGGGGGGTAGGCCAACTGTTACCACATCTGCAAAGGAAAATGAGGGTCCCCTGACTACTCCCTCCATGTCCCTAAAGAACCAGGTTCCCAGCCAGGTGGATCAGCTCTTATCCATCCTGTGGTGGATGCCTACGGGCCTCTGACTGCTGCATCAGTGTCCCTGAAGAGCTGAGCTCCCAGAGTGCTAAGCTGGATCTTACCAGGCCTGTGGCAGAAGCCTAGGTACACTGATTTCTGCCTCAGTGTCTTTAAAGACCCATGTTTCCAAGCAGGTGAGCCAGCTCATAAGGGCTCTGCAGAGGAAGCCTAAGGGCTACAGACTGCTGCCTTAGTGTCCATGAAGGACCAGGTTCCCAGTGAGGCATGCAGCAGAAGGGGAGGGGGTACTGACTGCTGCCCCAGTATCTGTGAAGACCAAAGTTCCCACCTGGGTGGGTTGGTACTTACCCAACCTGTGGAGTAAGCTGAGGGGCCACTGAGAGCTACCTCAGTGTCCCTAAAGGTCCAGTTCCCAGCTAGGTGTGACAGCTCTTATCCAGCCTGGGGCAGAAACCAAGGAACCATTGACTGGTACCTCAGTGTTCCTAAAGGTCCAGTTCCCAGCTAGGTGTGACAGCTCTTATCCAGCCTGAGGCAGAAACCAAGGAACCATTGACTGGTACCTCAGTGTCCCTAAAGATCCGGGTTCTCAGCCAGGTGTGCCAGCTCTTACCTGGCATGCAGCTGAAGCCAAGGGGCCACTGACTGCTGCCTCAGTGTTCCTGAAGACCCGAGTTCCAGGTGGGGTGAGCTGGCTCTTACCTGGTCTGCAGCAGAAGCTGAGAGGTCAACGACTGGTGCCTCAGTGTCCCTAAAGATCCAGGTTCTCAGCCAGTTGGGCCGGCTTTTATACGGACTTTGGTGAAAGACAAGGGGCCATTGATTGCTCCCTCATTGTCCCTAAAGACCCAGGTTTCCAGCTCGGTGGACTGGATCTTACTCAGAATGTGGCAGAAGCTGAGCAGCCACTGAGTGCTGCTTCAGTGTCCCTGAAGTCATGAAGTCCTAGTGGGGTAGGCTGGCTCTTATCTGGCCTGTAGCAGAAGCCAAGGGGCCCCTGAGTGCTGCTTCAGTGTTCCTAAAGATCTGAGTTCTCAGTGAGTTGGGCAGGTTCTTATCCTACCTGCAGCAGAAGCCTAGGGGTTGTTCACTGCTGGTTCAGTGTCCCTGAAGAGCTGAGTTCCCAGCAGGTTAGGCCATCTCTTACCAGGTCTGTGCCTGAAGCTGAGGACCTACTGGCTGCTGCCTCAATGTCCCAATAGATTTGGGTTCCCAGGCAGGTGGGCCTGTGGAGGAATCCCAGGGGCTGCTGACTGCTGCCTCAGTGTCCCTAATGATCCAGGTTGCCAGCTAGGTGGGCCGGCTCTTATCCAGCCTGGGGCAGAAGCCAAGGGGCCACTGACTGTTGCCTCAGTGTCCCTATAGATCCAGGTTCCTTGGGTGTAGGTCAGCTCTTATCTGGCTTGTAGTTGAAGCCAAAGGGCCTTTGACTACTGCCTCAGTGTCCCTGAAGAACTGAGTTCCCAGCAGGTTAGGCTGGCTCTTACCAGGTCTGTGCCTGAAGCTGAGGGACTGCTGACTGCTGGCTCATTGTCCCTCAAGTTTTGAGTTCCCATCCAGGTGGGCCACCTCTTATCTAGTATGCAGCTGAGGCTGAGGGGCTGGTGTCTCCTGCCTCTGTGTCCCTAAAGATTTGGGTTCCCATCCAGGTGGGCAGGCTCTTATCTGGCCTGGGGCAGAAGTGGAGGGGTTGCTGACTGCTACCTCTGTGTTCCTATAGATCCCGGTTCCCAGTCAGGTGGTCTGGATCTTACCCAGCCAACAGCTGAAGCCCAGGGGCTGCTGACTGCTTCCGTAGTGTCCCTGAATACCCCAGTACCCAGCAAGGTGGGATGGCTCTTACCCTGGCTGCAGCATAAGCCAAGGGGCTTCCGACTGCTGCCTCAGTGTCCCCAAACATTTGGGTTCCCAGCAATGTGGTGTGGCCTTTACCCTGTCTGCAGCACAAGCCAAGGGGCCACTGACTGCTGCCTCCATGTCCCTAATGATCCAGGCTCCCAGTGAGGTGGGCTGGCTCTTATCTGGCCTGTGCCACAAGCCAAGGTTGTTAACTGCTGCCTCAGTGTCCCTATAGATCTGGGTTCCCAGCCAGGTGGGCTGGCTCTTACCCAGGCTGGGGCAGAAGTCGAGGGGCTGCTGACTGCTGTATCAGTGTCTCTAAAGATGTGGCTTCCCAGCCATGTGGGCGGGCTCTTACCTGGTCTGCAGAGGAAGCTGAGGAGATGCTGAATGCTGCCTTAGTTTCCCTGAAGACCCCAAAACTTTTATATTTTTAAAAATCATTCTTATTATAAATTATAGCCGGGCCTGGTGGCGCAGGCCTTTAATCCTAGCACTTGGGAGGCAGAGGCAGGCAGATCTTTGTGAGTTCAAAGCCAGCCTAGTCTACAGAGTGAGTTCCAGGACAGCTGGGGCTCCAAGGAGACCATGTCTCAAAAAGACCAAAAAAAAAGTAATAAAGCTGGGCGTGGTGGTGCACGCCTTTAATCCTAGCACTCGGGTGGCAGAGGCAGGCGGATCTTTGTGAGTTCAAGGCCAGCCTGGTCTACAGAGTGAGTTCCAGGACAGCTGGAGCAAGCTGTCTCAAAAAGAAAAAAAAAAAAAAATGGTTTATAGGCTGGGCATGGTGACAAACACCTTTAATCCTAGCACTTGGGAGGCAGAGGCAGGCGGATCTTTGTGAGTTCAAGGCCAGCCTGGTCTACAGAGTGAGTTCCAGGACAGCTGGAGCTAGAGGGAGACCCTGTCTCAAAAAGACCAAAAAAAATATATTGTGTTATATGAAAATCACAAAAAATTAATAAAATTTATTTTCTAAAAATGGCAAAATACCTCATTATCAAAATGAGTAGCTTTGTTAGCTAATGTTCCCAAGACAAAAGATTTACCCCTGTTAAAAATTCTACAGAATTGGTAGTCTGAGGAGGATTTCCTTAATTGTGCAGAGTTAAAATATTGCAGGGTATCATCAGTGTTCTTTTTTTTTTTTTTCATCATTTCATCATTACTTTGGGCACCATTGATTGTTGGTGATATCTGAACACATGACCATTACCTATGAACTTTGGGAAGTGAAAAGCATTAAAGAAAGAAATGTGTGGAGCTGTAGAGATGGCTCAGTGGTTAAGAGCGCTGACTGCTCTTGCAGAGGACCCAGGTTCGATTCCCACCACCCACATGGCAGCTAAGAACAGTCTTTAAGCTGGGCGTGGTGGTCTTTAATCCTAGCACTCGTAAGGCAGAGGCAGGCGGATCTCTGTGAGTTCAAGGCCAGCCTGGTCTACAAAGTGAGTTCCAGGCCAGCTGGAGCTATAGGGAGACCCTGTCTCAAGAAAACAAAACAATACAAAACAAAACAAAACAAAACAAAAAACAAATGTGTTTAGCCAGTAGTGGAGGACAAAATCTTCAGACACACCCTGAGAAATCAGGTTGATGTTTTTTTTTTAAATGAGGAAATGACTACAGACATATTGGATATGTGTAGTAATTTCTTCCAATGAGTCTCCTGGAAGATGTTGTCAATGTCAGAGCCCTCACTACTTCAGGCCTTTGGATGGGCCTGTTTGGTAGCATGATTGGCCTCACTCCACTCTGTAGTTTCAGTAGCTTCAAATCATAAAGGAAACTGGCCACTCCAACGAGTAAAAGGGTGACTGTCAGGATTCCTGTGGGGAGCACGAGTGTGTAGTGTTTCTTTTTCAGTGCTTCTTTTTTTAACAGGAAAGGTGGGTGGGAAAATCAAGAGTAGTGTGGCCATAAAAGTTGACCATGTGGTTCCAGGTAATTGCAACTAGGGTACACACACTGCTGATACTCAGAACCAAAATATAGATCTTGTAGAAAAATTGATGGACGTCAGCAGGTGTGTCTTTCGTGAAATTTGACTTATTGGCCACCAAGCTTAAAATCAGGACAATAATGTTCAGCAAAACAGCACAAACTATCAGGGTCCTGCCATGCTCAAATTCTGGAGAAAGGGTCCAGGTCATGTTGATAGGGCTGTGCACTAGCGTTCTCATCACTGAACCAGAGATGTTAAGCTCTTTATGATAAGAAACTTCCCATAGTCCAAAGAATACAAATTTTACAACCTTATCATCAAATTCCCACAGGCGCCAGTATTTGCTTGTTGCTAGAAGTATTTCAAATGCTAGGGTCCAAAAGCTGCAGTGGACCCCAACCATCCTGATGATCCACTCCTGGGCTTTAACAAATCTAAAGATGAGGTTGTAGAAGTATTAGGTCAGGGCAGAAACACGAGGGAAGAAGGGCACTAGACAAAATAGAATGAGTCCTGGGTTACAGAGCACTACTAAATACCCATATTTTCCCCTGGTGTGTGAGAGTTCTATTTAAGTTGTCTATACACATATTAGGCTTCTAAAGAATACAGTTAAGAATAAAAGAGACCTGTGAATCCATGATTTCAGGAACTACCCATTGAAAGGTTCTTAAGAAACTCTTATGCTTTTCTTAGCTTTCACATGCATGAAATGATTCAGGAATAAGAGCACACTTGATATTACTAACCCCCTCAAATGATTCTCACACAGTTATTTTCCATATTTTATATTAAGAGGAGAACACAGAGAGGATTGCTCACATACTGAAGTTCAGGAAGGTACTCAAATGGGGTAGACAGTGAAGATACTAGAGTCCTCAGAGTCATAACCAGTGCTTCCTGGCACTCACCTTATTCAACAGCATTTATTCACGTAGAATGTACATCAACAAACAGACTGTGTCAGTGACCAGCTTTGGAAAGATGTATACAATGAAAGTGATGAAGAGAAACCACATGGAAAATATGAAATACTTGCCTCTTTGTCCTGTTAACTCAGCTTGAATGAAGAACTTTACACATAAGATTTAATCTAAAAAGAAGAAATAGAAATGTCAGTCAGAGGGAAGTAAATAAAAGCATTGTGCATTGCTGTTGAGAAAGGGTGATACTTGTAGCTATTGTAGAGAACTGTACAGTTATTCCTCAAAAATCTTAAACTTAAAATTAAGAGGATTTCTACATAGAATCAAGATCTCCCCCCAAAGAAATAAAGAAGGGTGTAGAAGAGGTATTTGCATAGCCAGGTTCATAGCATTATTCTGATAAACAAAGGTATAACTGATCTGAATGTCCACTGATGACTAAATGGATACAAAAATCTGATCTCTACATACAATGGATGAGAAGAAATTTCTTGACACATTCTACATGAAGAACCTTGAACCCATGATTGTAAGTGAGAGGAGGCAATCATAAGATATAAACAACTGCATGATTCCACATATACTATTCATGTAGAGGAGAGAAATCTAGAGAGACTGGCAATAAAATTGTGTCAGCTATGGGATGAAGAGTGAGCGGGGAAAGTTTCAGATGCAAAAGGCAAAATTTTCCAGAAATACACACTGAAAGTGAACTATACACTTCAAAATTGTTTCCATTGTCAATTTTATGTCACATCTATTTTACCGTGGAAAAAGGATATCATCAAAACAGGACAATCCTAGCACTGGGGAGGCAGAGGCAGGCAGATCTTTGTGAGTTCAAGGCCAGCCTGGTCTACAGAGTGAGTTCCAGGACAGCCGGGGCTACAGGGAGACCCTGTCTAAAAAAAATAAAAAAAAAAAAAAAAAAAAGGATAACTAGTAAAGTGAGTGTGTTCAATTGTTACAAGATGGTCACCCTGTGGTTTTTCAAGACCATCATTTGTGTTACTAAGTCACAGAGTATGCATATTTTAATAGTAAATGGCATAAGGAGACTACTCACACATTAAAAGGATATTTGACCGAATACTGAGTTATCATTTACAGTCAAATGAGTTGAGATGGGCTCACCTTAAAACGTTGGCCACAGAATCTAGTTGATCATCCAGAAAAGATAGCTATTATGTTTTCTGTTGAAATTGAGAATTTTGGATTAACCACATTTGGTGTACCATCCAATGGGGTGGAAGATCTTTCTGAAGACTCCAAATGTTGAGAGTAAAGGGACAAGCAAGAAGGCGTGAAGATTTGAAGGATCTAGTCTCAACAGTCCAACTAGTCCTGACTGCCAAGTGTAAGAGTCATAAAAGACTGAGAACATTCTTATGTTTCCATGACTACCTGGGAGAGATGGCAGATCATCACCCAAGAACAAGTCTCAACACACATTGTCACATAATGGAACAAATTCCCAAATCCTTTTGATATTTTGAGAAGTTTGTCTAAACCATAAATTTATTTGTAAGTAGAGTGTCAAATAGCTACTATAATTTGTGAGGAGTATAAAAAACAAAACTGTTTTAAAAAGAAATCTCAAACCTGGAAAATGGCTTGGTAGATAAACTTTGAAGCCAAGTCTAAAGACCTATAACCCATATGGTGGAAATTGATGTATGACTGCACACGGTTTACCTCTGGCACCCACACCTGAACCAAAGCATTTACACACACACACACACACACACACACACACACAACTTGTGGGATATTTTACTGGAGCATCCAATACATGATGGGAATTGAGAGACAGGGGCACTTTTCTTTCTTTTTTTGAATTATTTTACTCATTATTTTGTCTTTATGTATATGAGTGTATTGCCTGCATGTGTGTAAGTGTTCCCAT
Source organism: Rhizomys pruinosus (assembly GCA_009823505.1). Classification (NCBI taxonomy): domain Eukaryota; kingdom Metazoa; phylum Chordata; class Mammalia; order Rodentia; family Spalacidae; genus Rhizomys; species Rhizomys pruinosus. The sequence goes on along the minus strand of VZQC01001141.1, from coordinate 32,128 downwards.
GTCGCTCAGTGCCCATGGAGGTCAGAAGAAGTTGGATCCCATTGAACTGGAGTAATGGACAGTTGTTATCTGCCTTGTGAGTACAGAGATTTGAACCCAGGTCTTTAAGTGTAATCAATGCTCTTAACCAATGAGCTGTCTCCCCAGTCCCTGTTTTCTATACTATAAGGGGTCATTTGTATTTCTTAATTTTTTTAACTTTATTATTTTTTTGTATGTGTATGAATATACTATCTGCATGTAGGTTTGTGCACCCGTGTTGTGCAATGCTGCGGAGGTCAGAAGAGGGTCTTGGATTCCCCTGGAACTGGCATTCTCCTGGAATTGGAGTTACAGATAGTTCTTAGCCACCATGTGGGTGCTAGGGTTCGAGCCCGGGTCCTCTGCAAGAGCAGTCAGTGCTCTTAACTGTTAGGCTATCTCGCCAGCCCCAAGGGTCATTTGTATTTCATACTATCATAAGGAATCTGTGAATAAATGGTCTAAGCAACCCAGCACATACACATTTAATGGTTTGCTTGCTCTAACTTAACTGTCAGCCCAGGTGATAGCATTGGTATGCAGAATTACTACCAGTAGATACTAACTAAATATATCATGCTTTAAATGAACCCAGCTCTCAGAGTGATGATAGTTACAGATATGTGGACATGAAAAAAAGATAGGCTCCAGTACCATGAACCTCAAGGATGAAACTGACCACCTGACAATGGGACAAGAATAAACTCTAAGCTGGTTGACTCTGCAAGTAAAGACACTTGGTTAAAATTATTAAAAAATAGATTAAATGGGGTATATTACCCTAATATTTTGATAACTTGCTGATAACAGCAATGTTAGCCACCACTATAGAGTCTTAAATTAACTCTTCATTGTTAGGAACAAGAGGTTAGCCAAGAAAGTCCAAATCTGTCAAAAGAGCCATAGAATGGAGGTGATTTGTTCTTAAACTAGAGAAAGAAAAGCCTGATTGGAAGTGGGAAAGGGTCATAACACAAATGGGTCCCCTATAAAGCACATAGATTTGTGGGTATTCTTTGGACTATTAGTGTATTGCAGAATTTGAAAGTTTGGCCTGGCAGCTAAGTCCATATTTAGCCTTAAGGACAGCTACATGGGAAATGTTGGTACAGAAACATGAATGTTCACAGTGTGTGTCATGCGCTTGAACATGAGCATTTATTGAGGCCTTGGGAAATACCCATTCCATCATTGACTGGCAAGAAGAGTTATATGAGCAAGATAACTGAAGTTTGAAGAGAGAAGTTCACTGGGCGTGGTGGTGCAGGCCTGTAAACCCAGCACTTGGGAGGCAGAGACAGATGGATCCCTGTGAGTTCAAGGCCAGCCTGGTCTACAGAGCAAGCACCAGTGCAGGGAGACCCTGTCTCAAAAAGGCCAAAAAAAAAAAAAAAAAGAAGAGAGAGATTCAAACATAGAAGTGTGGGCTAGGTGCATCCTCAAGCCAGTATACATGTAGAAGCTGTCCAGGGCATTGTCCAAGCATGCTAACCAGCTTTGACATGGTGAACCATCTTTATTGTTATTATTTTATTTGTGACACAGTGCTAATATACAGGTCACTCGGTCCTCACTTTGGATAGCTAAGCCTGGACTTGAACTGGGGTTAATTCTACTTCTGCCTGTTGGCAAATAGCTATTGTGCATGGGTGAGAGCAGGTCCTGAAGAAAATGAAAATTCACACTTGAATTTAAGTCCTTGATTATATCTGAGATTTCAAGTGTTGGAGTACAGATTCTGTCCATAGACAAAACTGGTATCAGAACACTTAATTTTTAAAAATATTTTCTTCATTTTTAAATATTTTATCTATTTTATTTTATTTTTTATGTGTATAAGTGAATTGTCTGCATGTGTGTAAGTGCACTCATGTCATGCAATGCCTGTGGAAGTTAGAAGCCATTGGATCAGATTTTTCTGAAACTGGATTTACAAATGGTTGTTAGCTGCCATGTGGGTCCTGAGAATCAAACCAGATCCTCGGCAAGAACAATCAGTGGTCTTAACTTCTGAGCAATCCCTCTAGTCATTTCTTCATTATTTTTGTTTTCTACATATGAGCGTATTGCCTACATAAATATAAGGGTACCTATGTCATACATGCCTGCAGATGTCATAAGAGAGAGTTGGATCTCCTGGAACTGGAAGTTTGGACTTTTGTTACCTGACAAGTGGGTGGTAGTAAACAAAACCAGCTCTTCTGAAAGATCAGTCAGTGTTCTTAAGCCCTTATACATGCCTCTAGCCCATAAAGAAACCAATCTGTGCTCAATAGACATCAGCAAAAGACCTGCTGTGTACTCCAGGCCCCGTCTGTATGACATAAAGGAAACATGTTTCCTGCATCTGTGTGCCTGGTCATGTGGAAGTAAATGTGCAAGAGATAAGGTCACTAGCAAAGATGTGCATGAGAAGGACCATGTGCATGAGAAGGACAACAAGGATCAAGTGAGCTGCTCAGAAAATGGTGCCACGAAGGAGACTGACACAAAATTTCAAAAGAGTGAAATTTACAGAATTTTAATGCAGTTGATATACATGTTGGAAAGAATGCCTTTAATCCCAGCACTCGGGATGCAGAGGCAGGTAGATCTCTGTGAGTTCAAGGTCAGCCTGCTCTAGAGAGTGAGCTTCAGGCCAGCTGGGACTAAAGGGAGACCCTGTCTCAAAAATATGAAAAAAGGAAAGAATGTTCTAAATCTGACATCAGTTGCTCAGGGAGGAAGGTCAAGAATAAACAGATTGGACCTTAAACTAAAAAGAAGAAACAGAGACAGCAGGTCCACAGCACAGAGGCCGGGTGAGCCGAACCTGCCTGGAGCACCCCCTTTCCCCAGCTACCTACTGGGACTGTGGTAACACCCAGAAATCCCCACCCCCACCAGGTTGCAAAGCAGCATGTGTGGAGCTAGACAGGCAGACAGCAGGGCCACACCATGGTGGCCAGGTGAGCTGAACCCGCCTGAAGGACCTGGATTCCAGTGGCATGGGAGCACCGGAAAGCCCCCAACTGGAGTTCCAGAGTGCAAAGTGGCATGGGCAGAGCTAGATAGGCACATTGCAGGACCACACAGTAAGGGCATGTGGGCCAAGGGAGCAACCTCCCCCAAGCCCCCTTGCCCGACTTGGGCTGGTGGTGCTGTGGTGTGGACGATCCAGGGGGCACAGTGTTAGTGATTCTAGGCTGCACAGCCAACATAGAGGAACTGGCCAGCAGGAAGCAGAGTGAGTGACTAACAAGTCGTCCATATTAACATTTGAGATTAGCACTAGAATTCAAGCAAAAAAACAAACTCACATGCCAAAAACATAACAAAAAACAACAACATTGAAAAAGCTTATAATAAATCCACACCAAACTCTACCAGTCCAATAGAAAATCCATGCAACAAGATCTCCCTGGAAGTAAACCAAAACAAAGACCTTAGAAGAACAATTATAGACATATCAAAGAATATAAAGAACAAATCAGAGAACTAAGGGGAGAGAATGAAAAACTGAGGAAGGAACTAGGAGAAAATGATACCCTCTGGAAAGAACCAGAGGGAGAGAATAATAACCTCCTGAAAGAAGTGGAAATACTGAAAAGATCCAAGGCTGAAATGATAAAAAGAAACTGACCAGCAAAGCAAGGAGCTACAAGAAGAGAATGACAAGCTTCAAAAGGAAGGCAAATACTAAAGAAATCACAGGATAAAATGAAAAATGAAATTGAACACTCATCCAGTCAACAAGAAATGATGGGAAAAAGCTTCAGAAGCAGAGTGAACGAAGCAGTAAAAAGATCAGACCTGCAGAATAACACGGAACAACTAGAATGCTCAAGCAAAGTTTATTAAAAAAATGAGTAGAACACTATGAAAAGACCAAATCTCCACATCATAGGAATAGAGAAAGGAGAGGAATCCCAAAACTACACTATTTATCATATCTTCAACAGAATAATAGAAGAAAATTTCTCCAAACTGAAAAAAGACAAACCAATACAAATACAAGAAGTACATAGAACACCAAATAGACACAACCAGAAAAGAAATTCCCTACACCATATCATAGTTAAAACATTAGATGCCAAAAAAACCCATTAGATGCCAAAAAAGAATGACAAAATACTGAAAGCCACAAGAGAAAAACAACAAGTTACAAGTAAGGGGAAACCCATCAGAATTACAGCTGACTTTTCAGTGCAAACTATGAAACAGGGACCAAAGTATTTCGAGTGCTAAATGGCTTTAGATGCCAACTCAGGTTACTATGCCCAGCAATTATAGTTGAAGGAGAAAGAAAAATCTTTCATGACATAAACAAAATGAAAGAATACATGTCAAAAAACCCAACACTTCAGAAACTACTCAAAGTCATTCAGAGAACAGAGGAAAGGAGCAACTATCCCCAAGCAAATAGAGAAATTAATAAAAGCATAATTGTGGAAATACAAGCCTAGACCAAGAATGCAAACAAAAATAATTCTCATGCTTTGGGACTTGCTGTGACAATGCTCAGACATTTTCTGCTAACTATAAAGCATCAACCCATTCTGTTCCCATAAACACTACTTTGGCCTTTGCCCAGTCCCTCTCAGGTTGCTTGATGGTGACTGACTAGCATGGGTCAGTTACTCAAATCCTACCATATCCATAATCCTGTTTTGTGAACATTTCCAGTCCATCCTACTACTCCTGAATCTACACTAGAAACTAAGAACTACCTGGTCCTATTCCTATCCACTCTTATTGTGTAATGGCTCCATTGGACTGAGGCTGCCAGAGAGCTCCGGACCAGTCGGGGGGGGGGGGGCTTACTAAATAATGTACTGCCTATTCCCCTGCATTGGCAACATCTTCAGTACTGAAGTTCCCAAGCTCAGGCCTTCTCTGCTAGTCAGAAAAATTGGACTCATTCTATTCCCATTTATGCTCTTTGCCTTGATACTCTGAAGCTTTGAGAGATTGTATAACAGACTGCGATGAGTGCCTCTCTCTGCTACAGAGCTCATGAATTCTCTGCTATCTAGTAAGAACCAGTATATTCTGTTCACAGCCTCTCTACTTGGGCCTTGTACCTATCTCGGTGAGGCTGTGGGAGAGGACCTGACCCCCAAGGTGATTTACCAAAACCCCACCAGGTGTACTTTCTTACTTTGAGACCATGTCCAGACCCACACTTCCAGAACATGGGCATTTTCTTTCACCTAGTAAGAATCAGTCCATCCTGTTCCAACTGGCTCTATTTGAGCCATGGTTCTTTTTAGCTGAGGCAGCTACAGTGGACCAGACCATACAGAGTGATTAAACCAAATCCTGCTGTGCCTAGTCTCCTGTCTTGATACTACCTACTTTCCCTCTGACTACACCAGATTTCATACTTTCTCCATTAGATATGAATAACCAGACCATCCTCTTCTGATTGACTCTCATTGGGACTGTTCTCTATCCCACTGAGACTGCCATTGAGTACCTAGGTGACATGACTTAACAAAATAACGCTGTCCTGATCCATGTGTTTTAGTACCATCTGGAGACCCTGTGTTCTAGTAAGATCCAGCCCATTATGCTCCCATTGCTTCTCTTAGAGCTTGGTCCTTCTCAGGCTGCCAAAATGCATCTGTCTAGCTGAGGTGAGTTGCCGAAATCCAGATGCCATTTGCCTGCTATAGAACTATTTACAGTCCCTCTACCTCTTCCAGAGCTAAAGACTTCTATGCTAGATAGTATGGATCAGCTCATCCTCTTTTCATCAACTCTACATGTTCCTTCACTCTGACCCACAAAGGCTGCTGGAGAGAATCAAAGGAGAAGGATTGCGTTACCATAATTCCACCATGCCGTCCTCCTGCTTTGAGACCATCTCCATTCCTGATCTTCAGATCCCAGGCCTTCTCTTCAGCTAGTAAGAAATAGGACAAACTTTTCGAATCATCTCTCCATGGGCCCTGGTAAGACTGCCAGAGAGCACCAGACTAGGGAAGTTGAGAGAATGAAATCCCTCAGCACCCATACCCCTGATTTGTGACCATCTTCAATATGTTCCAGTCCTTGGGAGCTCAAGCATTCAATGCTAGCTAGTAAGAACCAGCTGATCCTGTTTCCATTGTCCTTCCATAGGCCTTGGCCTCATCCCACTGAGGATTCTGCTGATCAGATGAAATCCCAGTTCTGGTAAAAGGATCCCACTCTCACCATTCACCTGTTTTGGTACTATCTCCAGTCTTTCCCAGTACTGCTTAATCACGGCTTTTCTTCTATCTAGTAAGAACCAGCTCATCCTTTTTCCAGCATATCCTCATGGACCTTGGTCTAATACATTGAGGCTATTGAAGAGCACCTGATATTCCTGGGTAAGTTACTCAATTCCTGCTGCATCCAACCCAATGCTTGGGGATCATCTCCAGAACTCAGTCCTCCTTGGATAGTTAGTAATAATCATCACACACTCCTTTTATCAGATTTGCTCAAGGCTTGGTGCTGTCCCTCTGTGGCTGCTTTAGAATCCTAACTTATTGGGGAGAGCTACTCAATCTCTTTTGTGCCCATTCCAATTATGTGGGAGCATCTCACATCTTGCTGTTGCAGATATCAGGCCTTCTCTTTTAGATGGTAAGAACTAAACCATGATGGAGCACAGTGAGATGCACAAATCCTTAGACACCATTCCCTTTCTTTGGAACTGTTTCTTCTTCATCCCTCTGCTCCAGACCTCAAGCATTTTCTGCTAGATACTATAAAACTGTTGTAAGCTAAGAATTCAGGGCTGACAGGTGCAGGTTGTCTCCCTCTCACATCCAAAGAACTGCCAAAGGTATACTGGAAAGGCATATCCTGGCTATCCCAGGATGAGGCACAGGCTATTCAAACCCAGAAAGCAGTTAACAGGATATTAGCAAGGTCTAGCCTAGCTGACTGGGGCCTGAACCTTATAGGTCAGTCTCTGAAAATCAGTCTCTAGGTGCATCTCTTTCTCTTAGTTCTGCTTGCATGCTGCTTATACAATTACAGTCTTCTCAGCAGAAATGCATCCAACACATCAATTGGTAACCTACAGCCATCAGGGAAAAGTATTTTATTGGGAATAATGCTTATATTTAATCTATCCTTTCAGTCGCTCATCCAAAAATATTTACTGAGTACTGGTATGTGCCAGTGTTAAAACACTTGGAAGGCGGATCTTTGTGAGTTCAAGGCCAGCCTGGTCTACAGAGTGAGTTCCAGGACAGCTGGGGCTATAGGGAGACCCTGTCTCGAAAACACCAAAAAAAATAAAAATAAAACACTTGGAAGGATAGTAGCTTAATGAAGAAGAATTTGTCTGCCTCAGCAAACTCAAACTCTAGTAGAGGAAGATAAAAACTAACAAATGAACAAACAGGATTGACATTTTTTATTCTATAACTGCTATGAAGGAAAATACAGGTTGATCTGTAAGTCTTATGCTTACCTAAATAATTCCAAGGACATAGGGAAATGCCCTAACAAGATCACAGTCTATTTCAGCGACTGAGCCATCAGTGCCCTTAACACGGTCCCTCTGGGAGCTGACAATTAGCAAGCTCTTAGGATCAGATCTTGGGAGCTGCACATGCTTAAAAGCTCTGCAATCTTGTACTCTCAAACATCTCCATCAACTAATAAGATGAGGTAACCAATGTGTAGCTTTACCCTGTAATCTCCACACGAGGCCATTACTTCAGTCCCCTGACATCATCAAATACCCATCCTTAGCCACTCATTACTCTAGTCCAATATCCATCAAGAAAACACACAGCTAGAGTAAAAATAGAAAGAATGGGAGAAAGGGAGGAAGGAAAAGAGAGAAAGAGAGAGAGAGAGAGAGAGATTCTAGTCCATTAAATTAAAAACAAATACTTGTAATTTTTGTAATAACTGTTAGTCCTTTCTCTACTGGAAAGCCCAAGTGAGTAAATACCCATGAGAGAAAGCATTCAGAAACTCATCAATTGCTTGACATGACGATGTGGGTGACTGAGCAAGTATCTTAAAATCTTAATATACAAAATGTGATAATTATATATGTGCTATATTTCCTGATGTGACATATACAAAATGTTTACTTAATCCCTTAAAAAAATAAATAAAATTTAAAAATTACATATAATAAATGAAATGTTCCCAGGCATATGCCTTTTTCTTAGAAGTTCTTCTTGGGTAATGATGATGTAAGTATGTGGAGCCTGATATTCCATGACGGCTGAGACATAAGCAAGCTGGCTTTTTACCCCAATAGCCTGGAAGGTCTGAAGGAGCCTGGAGCCACTTCCACTCGCCATTTGGACATTAGGTGCCTAAAGCCCACCACCTGGGGAGGTGTTGTTTCCTAAAGCCCACCCCCTGGGGAGTTGTTGCTTCTTAAACTTCTCTTTCCTGAGGCATACGCACCTTAGTCTCAGAAGCCAAATGGTGCATCTGGCATAAAAATTAATCTCAGGAGGCAAATGGTACAAAACTTAGCTATTGCAAAACACATACTTTCCTCTATCACAGCCCCATCATTATCAAAAGCCTGCCAAAGCTGCTATATAAGTCCTACAAAAAAGAGCCCACCCGCTTTTCAACCAACATATCCATGCACATAGTCTTGTGCCAGGACCTCTCTCTGAAGGTAACTCCTTCACTGATCATGTTGCCTCCACTGGAGTTTACGTATTATCTCTCTCTGAGGCGGAAATATTCCATTCCACCACCCACACCAATCTTAGGGGCCTCCAAGCCCGGGTCCTTAGAATCCCTACTGCCCATCTCTAGTGTATCCTCGGCACATGCTCCTCCTACTCCTCTTTAAAACATGAGTATTATAAGCTCTGGGAACAAATCCCAGAGGATTAAAACCAATTCCTTATGGCAAACTGATGTCGCCCACATTGCCTCCTTTGGTAAACAAAACTATGTCTTTGTCACAATAGAACTACCCTCTAAATTTATATGGGCCATGGCACACACAGGGCTAAGGGCCAAGGACCTTGTAGCACAACTTCTCTCTGCCTTTGCCATCATGGGCAGCCTGAAACAACTTAAAACTGACAATGGGCCTGCTTTCACTAGTTCCCACTTCCAATCATTTTGTCACTTATGGAATATCACACATCATATGGGTATCCCTTATAATCCACAAGGACAAGGCATAATAGAAAGAACCCACTAAATACTAAAAAACTAGCTATTAAAACAAAAAAAATGGGCAGGTAACTCCCTCCCAATAGCCAATTGACTATGGCATTAACAATGTTTAATCTGTTTAATATGTGCAGAAATTTGAAACATCCACCAATTATCAAATATTGGCAGATATCAGGCACGCTCCCTCAGATACATGTCAGATGGAAGAACCCCTGGATAGAGAATGGTAAGGAACCAACCCATTGCTAACCTAAGGAAGGGGTTTTGCCTGTGACTTTCTACAGGATTGCCCACCCATCTGGGTCCTAGCCCACAATGTCAGGTTCATTCCTGCCGACCAAAACGATGGCATGTTTGTCTCCAGAGGATCAAAGGAGGAGGAAGAGAAGGAGGAGGAGGAGAAGGAGGAGGAGGAGGAGGAGGAGGAGGAGGAGGAGGAGGAGGATATGGCTGGCATCACAGACAGCCATACAAGAAAATGTGGAGAGATCTTGACCACCTCAGTTCTGCAAAATCCACGTGCTCTCCTTTGGCTCCACTTTCTGCCATTCTAGTAGCTGCTCTAATAATAATCCAAACTAATTCTGTTTCTGCCTGACCAGCATGTAAACTTCCAACATGGACTTACCTCTGGCACTTTTATGTCAGAGAAACTTGGGAAGGAAGGGATCAAGTGATAGGGACTAGTGAGTGTCCCCAGCAAGGCTGTCAAAAGACCACCATTGTTTCGGTGTTCTCCAATTCCACCTCTACTATTAATGCTTCATTTGCTTGCTTCCCATATCATAGCAAAGGGGAGTGACTACAAGATACTAACCCCTATGGGGATTGCAGATATTTGTCTTGCAGTTTGGTGGGTGGACCTAACCCATGGAGCATGTTCTGGATCCGAGACAACCAATATGAGTTTGATATAGAGGGCCCATCAGATGACTGTTGGTGGGCGCAGGTGTACAGGGAAAGCTCTACACCCACAAGTTATCCCACTGCTGACATCCACATCTCCTGTCAACTTGTGCCGGCCCCTTGGCCAGTTCTCACTCAACCCCACATTCTATTACAGGAATCCCAGATGGAGGAAGAAGTATATGCCACCATGTCCTGGCCCCAATATGGCCAGTATCCCACAGATCTCCTTAACTATTTTGCCTAACCCAATATCTCTCAATGTTTTTTTCTGCCCATCTCTCACCCATTGCTTACCACTGTTCTCTCTAATGCCTCTCTACAGCTACATGCACCAGCTCAGGTGGCTCAGGTGCTCAACCAACTCACTACTTTCCCTCTCTGTTTAGTGAGACCTTCCATGATCTGTGACCCCCAAGTGCTTTCACAATGTTTTCCTCACCAGGATAATGTGTGTCAAACCCCCTTTCTTTCTTTGGTGTAACAGCACTGTCTCCCTCTGTGCAAACACTACTGGCTTTGTTTTTTGAATGCCCATTGTTATACCCCCCTCCAGCTTTATCTCTATAAAAAGGAAGAAGTTGCCTGGATATTGTGCCTGGACCACAAGAACAGGGAGTTCATCATCTCCATCCTGGTCAGCATTGGCCTTGTTCTCTCCACTGGGGTAGCATGAGTGGCTGGAGGAGCCTTGAGAAGGCCTACCAAATGGAAGTGGACATCCAAGATAGGCTTGATCAGGCTATAGCTTCCACAATCAACAGCTTTGAGTCACTCCAAGAAAAATAACTTCACTGGCTGGAGTGGTGTTATGGAATCAGTGAGTTCTGGACCTCTGAACAGCAGAACACAGAGGAACTTGCATGTTTGGGGGGGAAAGAATATTGCTTTTATGTCAAAGAGTCTGGGGTAGTGGAACAAAATGTAAAAGCCCTTAAGGACCTCTGAAAAGAACTTCTGGTCTGATACTCTTCCCAATCATCTGTCTCCTAGTTCTCCAGCCTTTTAACAACCTGGATACTTCCTTTCACAGAGCCTCTTGTCAGCTTAGGAATTCTCTTAGTAATTACTCCCTGTGTTATCCAGCTCGTTAAGGGCCAATTTAACAACATGGTTGAGTTTGCTACCAAGAACATTCTTGTTCAATACCAGGCCATCCCTGAAACCCCTCCTGAAGATTATTATGACAATTCTCCATTATAAAAAATCAAAGGGGGAGCTATGGGGCCTGATATTCCATGATGGATGAGACAAAATCGAGCTGGCTTCTTACCCTGATAGCCTGGAAGATCGGAAGGAGACTGAAGCAACTCCCACTCACCATTTGGACAATAGGTGCTTAAAGCTCACCCCCTGGGGAAATGTTGCTTCCTAATCTTCTCTTTCCTGAAGCACACACAGAACTTAATCTCAGGAACCAAATACCGCATCCACCATAAGAAACTAATCTCAGGAGGCAAATGGTGCAAAACACAGTCATTGCAAAACACATGTAGACTTTCCTCTATCCCACCCTCTCATTGTCAAAAGCCTCTCAAAGCTTCTATATAAATCCCAAAGCTCCTGCAATAAAATAAGTGTGCCCCCAGATGCATACTCTTGGGTCTTCTTTGATCCATCTGGTTCATTACTTGCTTCAAGAACCTTCTCTGCTTCCTCCCACTAGCCTCACCCATGTGATCTGGGCTGTTATGCTGTGGCTGAGTGACACTACCATAGAGAGAGCTGGCTGGTGTGCCAAGGAACAGGAACCCCATGGCTGAGGACCCCACACAAGTACATATAATTAATGAAACTGTGATTATTGAAACTACATGGTTCCCAGTGTCTTGTGATTTTGTGCTATGTTTCCATAGTAAGATTTTCTTGCTTTGAGACAAAGTATAAAAACAGTGTAATTCTATAATAAAGTGGCTGCCTGGTCACCAAACCACTGGTCCTGATCCCTCCAGTTTCTGTGACAGTGTTTCTTTTTTTCTTCACCTTCATCCCTTAACCTTCTCACTCTGGTTGGATCCCATGCAACTGGACTGTGGGACCAGCCCACTTATTTCCCATCAGCTTTACTTATGCACTTTACCCACCCCATGAAGCTTCTCAAAAGCACATGCCTAGCCTGGGAGAATCACCCAAATATCCCTGCAATTGCCACCATATTTGGTAATGTCTTAATTCATGCTATTCTGTAATTCAAGCATTTTGGTTATCTAGAAAAAAACATATCGTTATTTTACTAACAGTTCTACTAGATGCTTGTCTCCCAACCTGCCAAGTTTGTCAGAGAGCACCTGACTAGACAGGATGAGTTATCAAAATTCCACCCTGCCAATACCCTTCTTAGAGGCCAACTCTAGGGCCTCTTACTCTGCCAGAGATCAAGCCTTTTTGCTAGCTAGTAGAACATGCTCATCTTGATTCCATTGGCTCTTCTTGGGCCTTATTCCAGTCCCATTGAGGCTGCCATAAAGCAACTGATTAGTTGGGGTTATTTCCCCAAATTATGGCATTTATTTACCTTTTGGGATAATCTTCAGTCCCACTGGTCCAGTGTTCATGCCTTGTTTTCTAGCTAATAAAAACCACTTCAAACTGATCTGGTCTGTTCTTCTTGGGCCTTGTGACCATGGACGTGGTTGAAGAGCACCTGACTACCTGTATTAGTCACTTTTCTGTTGCTGTGATAAAGCACCATGACCAAGGAACTTATAAAAGGAAGAGTTTATTTGAGCTTACGATTGGCGGTTCCAGGGAATTAGAGTCCATTGTGGTGGAAGGCGTGGCGGCTGGATCTGGAGCAGCAAACCGAGGGTCACATCTCGCAAAGAGTACAGGAAACAGAGAGGGCAACTGTAGACCACAGAGGCTTGTTAAAACTCAATAAGCCTGCCCCCAGTGACACACTTCCCCCAGCATGGCCACACCTTCAAAGACCTCCAAAAACAGCGCCACCAACTGGAGACAAATGTCTTAATACTTACAGCCTATGGGGGACACTCATGCAAACCACCACATTCCACTCCCTGGCCCCCATAGGCTCCTGACCATATAAAATGCAAAATGCATTTAGTCCAACCTTAAAAGACCCCACAGTCTGTATCAGTCTCAATGCCATTCAAAAGTCCACAGTCCAAAGTCTCCTCTGAGACTCAGGCCAATCTCTTAAACTGTAAGCTCCTGTAAAATCAAAAGACAAATGACATACTTCCAATGTACAGTGGAAACGAATACACATTCCCATCCCAAAAGGGAGGAATAGAGGCATAGTGAGGAAATACTGGACCAAAACAAGCAGGGCAAACGCCAAGTCCAGTAGCTCCATGTGCAACTTTTGGGACTTGACTTCCAAAGGGCTTAGATGGCTCAGCTCTTCCAGCTTTGCTTGCAACATACATCTCTTTCTTAGGCTGGTACCACTCCCCATATGCAGCTTTCCTTGGCAAATATCTCACAGGTCTGGCATCTCAAAAGTCTTCTTGGGGTCTCCGATGCCCACCAGGCTTCACATTCACAGCTTCACGCAATGTTCTATCAGGGCCTTCTTTATTCAGGGACACCCCTGCTGTACTCTGCCTGACCTCTTTGGCTCTCTGAAGCCATGGAGGAAGAACTGATGACCCCTTCTCTCTTGTGAACTTCATGCCTTTAAAGCCAGCACCATGTGAATGAAATTGCCGAATCTGGCTGCAAGTTCGGGACGGACCCTGGCCCATTTAAACCACATTTGCAACTTTTCTCTGCCCTGGACTTGCTGGAGGATTAGCTGGGTGTGGTCTTGCCCTGAAGGTACTTATTCTTTTGTTTACTTGTAAATCTCGAGGCTGCTCCTTAATTGCTTTAATCTCCTTATGAAAAGGAAACTCTCCTTCACCTTTGGAAGGTGGCCCCACCTTTAATCTTCCTAGTGCACTTTTCAGATCCAGACTGTACATTCTGCATATCTTTCTGCCCCCTCTGCTCTTCTTCACTGTAGATCTGCACAATATTCACCATTAAAAGCCATGCCACCATTTCTACTTTAGGCTGTCTTGAAATATCCTCTGCCAAAGACATCAGTCCATTGCTTTTCCACTTAGCATCAGGCAAGCATTTGGGCTGTGGGCAAACTGCTGCCAGACTCTTTATCAAAATATCCCGGTTGCTGCCTAAGTCTTTATTTTCCCCTGGAACTACATATTTGCAGCCATGCTTTCTTCCAGGCCTCCACTAGAATGGCCCCTTAAGCTCTTCTTACAGTAGGCAACAGCCTTTCTAGCCCAAAGTTCCAAAGTCTTCCACATTTCTCCAAACATACATATGGTCAGGTTCTTCACAGCCAACTGCCCACTCTCTGGTACCAATAACTGTATTAGTCATTTTCTGTTGCTGTGATAAAGCACCATGACCAAGGAACTTATAAAAGGAAGAGTTTATTTGAGTTTATGATTGGCGGTTCCAGGGAATTAGAGTCCATTGTGGCGGAAGCCTGGCGGCTGGATCTGGAGCAGCAAACCGAGGGTCACATCTCGCAAAGAGTACAGGAAACAGAGTGGGCAACTGTAGACCACAGAGGCTTGTTAAATCTCACTAAGCCTGCCCCCAGTGACACACTTCCCCCCGCATGGCCACACCTTCTAAGACCTCCAAAAACAGCGCCACCAACTGGAGACAAATGTCTGAATACTTACAGCCTATTGGGGACACTCATGCAAACCACCACACTACCCCAGGTGAGTTATTGAAATACCAACACAGTCATAAACTTGTGAGTCCATCTGCAATCCTGCTATTCCACATCTCTTCTAGCTAGTACAGACTAGTCCATCTTGTTCCATTCTGCTGCCTTTGGGTCTTAATCATGCTGAGGTTGTAGGAGAGTAACTGACTAGTTTTGGTAATAACCAAAATCCTAAGGTGCCCATCTCACATGTTTAGGGTTATCTCCAGTCCTGTGTTCCAAAGCTTAGGAATTCTCAGCTCTCCAGCAAGATCCAATGCATTCTGTCTACATGGGGCTTTCTTTTTATATCTGACTCAGCCCCAAGTCTACTAGATAGCACCTGACAAGGCAGTGTGAGTTGCACCCACCCCACCAAGCTCATGTCCCTGCTTTAAGACAGTCATCAGCCCCACTGATCCATAGCTCAGCCCTTCTCTGCTAACTAGTTGAACCAGCCCATACTGTTTCCATTGGCTTTCCATGTACGTCTGTCCCACTGAGGCTGCTGGGGGGGGGCATCTGCCTAGCTTGGGTGAGTTATCTACATACTGACAGGTTCATTTCACATCAAGCCATGTGGACTAGCTACTAAGACCCAGCCCATCCTGTTCACATACACTCTCTTTGGCCCATGGCCCAGTTGGATTGAGGCTGCCAGGGACTGACTAGAGTTATCCAAATCCTGCCATGTCCATCCCTGTCCTTTAGAACCACCTGCAGAACTGCTCTTCCAGAGCCCAGTGTTCTCTGCTAGTCAGTAAAAACCAACCCGTTCTGTTCCCAGTGTCTCTATTTGTCCTTGGGCCTATCCTGCTGAGACTGCCTGAGGGAACAATACTACTGGGTGTGAGGTACTTGCCATTCCCATACCCTTACTTTGGGACTATATACAGTCCCAGTGTTACAGAGCTCTGTGCTACTAGTGAGAACCAATCCATCCTGTTCCTATTGGTACTCTTTGCATCTTGGTCCAACTGAAGGTGGTGGAAACTGTCTGATTAAGCATGGTGTCTTACCAAAAGAGAACTATGTACATTCCTCTTCTTTGGGACCATCTCTGGTCCCACTGTTTCAGAGATCAGACCTTCTCTGCTAGGTAGTAAGAATCAGCCCATCCCGTTCCCTGCAGATAGCCTTGGGCCTAGGTCCTACAGAAACTGCCAGAGATTATTGAGTTAAGTGGGCTGATTTACCCAAATCCCACCCAGGTATGACCCTGCTTTGTGTTCTTGTTCTCCCCTCCCAATGCTCCAGAGCTCAAAATTTACTGATAGATACTAAGAACCAGACTATACTTTTCTGATTGACTCTCAGTGGGACATTTCTGTCACAGTGATACTGTAAGAGAGCACCCAACTAGCTGGGTGTGTTACCACATAACACTGTTCCTATCCACCTGCTTTGGTAGCATCTGGAGTCCTGCTGTTCCAGAGCTCAGCCCTGTTCTGCTATGTACTGAGAACAAGCCCATTATGTTTCCACCAGCTATCCTAGAGCTTTGGTGCCAAACTACACCCAGCTAACCCAGCTGAGTTACACAAGTCTACATGCCCATCACTGCTTTGGGACCCTGACATGTCACACTGTGGAATCATCTCTTTTGCCTTCCCCTGTTCCAGGCTTCAAACATTCTCTGCTACATATTAAGAATAAGGCTATCCTGTTCCCATTGGCTCAGTCATGCTGATGCTGCTTGAGAGCACCTGAGTAGCCTGGGAGATATAGCCAAATATAGTTACAACAATACCCCAGGTTTGAGACCATCTTGACTACCATTATTCTGGAGCACAGGCCTCTCCACTTTCTATAAAATGCACAAAAATGCAATTATTTTTTAAGTTATCCTAAAAAGGAAAATCTTTCCCAGTCCAACCGCAAATAAACAACCCAAGCTCAAGTTAATTGAGCATAGTAATCTACTAGACATTTAACAAAGAAATAAAAGCATTTTTTTTCAAATTACTGCATAAAGTGGGAGAGAAAAAAATATTCCAAATGTTTATTACAAGGTCAGGGTTACACTGACACCTAAACCAGAAGAAGACACAAACAAAAACAGGTTAAGGAGCAATCTTCCTGGCAAAACTAGAATCAATTTTCTTAAAAGTTTTTCCATTTAAATTAAAAAATATATCAAAGATATTCATGTTTATCAAAATGGCTTCATTTCAGAGATACAGGGGTTATTCCACATGTGTAACTCACCAAATAAAAGACAGAAGTCATGTGATTATCTTATTGGGAGCAGAATGATGAGAAAAATTCAATAACAATGATAAAAAGGATTTTTGAGAACTGAATCTATTGGTTTAAATACATATTGGCACATCTAATTAAAATGTAATATTTTTACTTACAAACCCAGTTACCCTAAATATCCTTCAAGTAAAATTATGTGCACAATTAATCAATGAATTTAAAAGTCTTAGGCATTCAAATTCATTTTGGTCTTTAAATGTGTTTCACTTTAAAGACTTTACTCAAACACTAATGCATTTCAAAAATTTTTGGAGGTAAGAAAAATCTCTAAAAAATTAAAAAAGGGCATTTTACTCACAGATTCTGTGACTACATGTGGCTTGAAATTTGGCATCACCTACCTGCCTACTGTGTGCACACTAGCCACCCCAAGCTGTGTGCTTGTCTCCCCACTTACTTTAGTACTAATTCATTTAAAATAATGTTTAAATTTACTTTAATTTGTCTTTTAAGAATAACTTGGTATAACACAGTCTTTTAATTTCAGCACTGTGGAGGCAGAGGCAGGTGGATTTTTGTGAGAGTTTCAGGCCAGCCCATCTAACAAAAAGTGCTAGCTCCAATGGATTACTTTTTGATAGTTATTAGTAAAAAGTTTCATTAACTATGTAAACTAAAAATCTTTGTTCAATTTAAGTAAAATAAAAAAAAACTGTTTTGCATTTCTCTTCAAGTATCAAATAATGTAATTTCTTCCATGCAGGCCACATTAAAAACTGTGTGTGTGAATGCATGTTTGTATTTTTAAAGCCAATTTTTATTGAAGTTTTGGGCATTTCATACTACATTTCTCAACCAAATTTAGACCCTGTGCTGGATAGCTTTAGTGTCAACTTTACACACCTTTAATCCTAGCATGCCTTCAATCTCAGCACAGCCAAGGTTTAGGATGAGGTCAGAAATATTAATTTCTGAACAAAATGGAGTTTATCTAGCCCATCTCATTTCCCATTTCTTATTAATTTGGAAACCCAGTTAGGGATGTTTACTACATTTCTTAAAAAGTTCTAAAGTTTTGGTTTTGTCATGACATTGTGTTTTTCATGACATTGTATCTGATTACAGTGTTTGTTTGGTCGGAGTGCTTCTTAGTATTTCTTCACAACTAAGTGTCAATCGCTTTATCAATGTTGCTATATCTCATGGTATTAAGAAAGGAAATGAGAAGGTGGGAAAATGTTAGAGATATAGAAATGGAAAATGATTTATATGAAGATGACGATGAGAATGTCTACATGAGAGGTAAAAGTCTGAGAAGGTCTGTTATGGCAGGTAAAATGTGAGACCATATGAATAAACTTAATTTTCTAAAGTTCAGTCAACTAGTTTAAGAATCAAAATGTGTATCTAGTCAAGGTTTATTTAAGAGTGTTCAGTTTTTGCCCAAGCTTTATCTATACATCACATGGCAATTCAGTGTGTAGTAAAAGGATAAGATATACAGAATTGTTGTTGGTTTTCAGTCAACTCCTGGCTTGCACCAGACTCCGCATTACAGTTTGGATTAAATGGACACAAACAAGTAGTAGGTTATCTCTGGCTACTGAAAGATGTACTTTATGCTACTCTGTATCCTGCAAGTGTTACCTTTAATATTTCCTCTGACCTAACAATATAATTTGGCTCAAAAGAAGCTAGGTTCTACCTCCCTGAACCACCTGCATGCAGTCCAGGAGGTGACAGTTTGGAAGACATTGGTAATCCTTATCAATTTATTTCCTGTCTTCCTGTATGTGTTACAACTCCTGTCTTTCTGCAAAACTATAAATCAAGATGAGGGGGTCTGCAAAAGAAAGACTGTTCATGTTTGTAGTAATAGTAGTGAACAGTTTACATTTAAAATAAGCCTGAAATTGTTTAATTCTATCCTCTGGGCTATTCCTGCTTACTGTATGGTGTTAAGTCCCTCCTCCAATCAGTATTATACAAGGCTGCTTGAATTTTTGTCCAAGCCTTATATAAAATATTACAAACTAATTCAAAATATCAGGCTGGTGTAGCTTATCCTTTCTGGATGGATAATGACCATACTTGATGCCCATACCAATTCTGCTGAGGGACTTAAAAAACCACTTTGTTTCTTGTCCTCTGAGGTCAACTAAATCCCAGGGGACCATGTTTGGGGGCCTCTCCTGAAATATCATTCAACTATGAATCACCAGTCCTCTTGGGCATGGAGGTCTTAGAGATACACTAATGGGACTCTAGCCAGTGCCTGGTCTATAAAGAGGAAAGTCTCTTCATGCTTCAAAAGGGAAGCCTGGTCCTGGACGACCTGACTTTGTCCTCCAGTGATTGGAACTGGAAAAACCGAGAGGAGCAAGAGGCCTCTCCCCCCAAAATCTTAGTGGCACCTGAGGACCAGATCCTCAACTGACCTTGAGAAAACAAATGTTGGCTAATCTGGACTAACTGTATGGACTTAAACACCTTAAACACCCACAAGGAAAGTATAACCAAAAGATAAGTAATCATTATATTTTCCTTAAAGTCAGAGAGACTGTGATTCCAAACACTAGATTTTATTTTTTTTTAATTTAAAATTTTTATATGTATGAGAGTACTGTCTGCATGTAGGTTTGTGCACCTGTGTCGGACAATGCTGTGGAGGTCATAAAAGGGTGTTGGATTCCCGTGGAACTGGAGTTAAAGATGGTTCTCAGCCACCATGTGGGTGCTGGGGATTGAACCTGGGTCCTCTGCAAAAGCAGTTGGCACTCTTAACCACTAGGCCATCTCTCCAGCTCAAAGTCATTTAAAATCATATGAGATCTGTGCTTACCAAATAATAAAGTTTCCTCTTTCTATTTAAGCAACTACCTAAGAGAAAACTCAGAACCGTGACTATTGAAATTTCCTGGAATGCAGATCCTGAGTCCAGACACTATGGTCAAATGAACAAAAGAAGCCCAATAACGGATGCTTCAGAACCCCTCACTGAGAAATTTTAATGGACTTTTGAGTTGTGCGTTTAATTCACCTTGTTCCTCTCCTGGTTCTCTGCCTAGAAAATGTACCTTGCTACTCTCACTTTCACAGGCACTGGTCAAGGATTTTGTTCTCCCTGTAAGTATACTTTCGGGAACTTTTAAATAGATCCACTGAGCAGGGGTACCCCAGTCACCACCCCCATTCCCATTTTCAGCATGGAAGAAGTCAGAGCAGTCGGCACCCCGATTCCCTTTTGGCAATTGGGGTAACCTCAAAGGGTAATGTGATAAAAGTAGGAGCTAAAAATTGGCGAGGAAGTTTAGGGACAAGAACGCCCCACCCCGAAAGAGCCAATTTCTTTCTCAGTGGAGAGCTGAGGACTTCCTGGATCTGGTTGCTCTGACTTGTGTCTCATGCATCCTTAACTCACTTGTCAGATTTATTCACCAGTAGGTAAATTCCGTTAAAATCATGGTGCTAAGGACACAATACAACCCCCCTAGAAGAGATCATTCAATTTTGGAAACACCAACTGTGGTTGGCTCTTGTGAACTTCCTTAAAGGATTTAAAGGCCATATAATGAGAGAGGGAAATGAGCTCTGACTCCAGGTTTCCCTCATTCTGCCTGAGCCCCTACCAATTCCTCAATATTACTCGTTGACACCATGAACGTGGTGACATTATTAAAGGCCCCTGGTCGCAATAGTTTATTAACTACACCTTGGCTCTCGGTTCTCAAATTGTCTCCCTTAACTCTACCCATCCTGAGGTCATAGCCTTAGATACTAGCTTTGTTTCTCAGGTGTGGTCTAAGCTAAATTCCATTTTTGACCCTGCTACATTGGTCCCCTGGGCGTCCTCTGCCTCCTGGCCCTTCTCTGCCTTTTTCTCTTCAGGTGTCTGTTTCCCTTTGCCCACAGCCAATGCCAGTTCAACAAAACGATGACCCAGGTCCTCTCGGCAGTGGTCAGTAGGGACTCTGCATGTGCCCCTCCTGATGAGGTGATTTGCATTTGGCTCCCATCAATCCACAATTCAGGGGAATGAGCTTGTCTCTCCCCTCCTTGGTACCGCTCGTGGCCACTTCCCTCGATGGCTGGTTAGTCAATGATGGGTAAGACCCTGTGTGCTGGATAGATTTAGTATCAACTTGACACACCTGGGTTGAGGGAGCCTCAATTGGGGAACTGGCACCATTGGACTGCCCTGTGAGCACATATGTGGAGTAGTCTTGATTGTTGAGCAATGTGGGAGGACCCAGCCCACTATGTATGGTGCCACCCTGGGCAGGTTGTTGTGTACTATATAAGAGGGCAGGCTGGGTATGGGCCAGGGGAGCAAGCCAGTGGGCAGCATTCCTCCATGGCCTGTGCCTCAGCTCCTGCCTCTAGGTTCCTGTCCTGATTTCCTGCCTTGGGTTCCCTGTGTGATGAACTACGACCCAGGAGATGTGAGCTGAATAAACCCTTTCTTCCTCAAGTTGGTGCTGGTCATAGTGTTTTGTCTCAGCAATTGAAGAGAAATTAGAACACCCTGAAAACCAGGGCAACCTAAAACAGGCACAAATGTCAGAATGCCAGAGGTGGGGGTCTACAAGATTCGGGCGTAGCACCTGAACTCCCACTCAGACTGCTCCGCATGCAAAATTAAATACAAATGGTGGAAACGTAGTAGCCTGTATGCAGAGAATTACACAGTGTGGCTGAGCAGAGCTTCTTTTCCTTCATCAAACTAACCTTCCCTAGGCAGGTGACCACAGCAACAGCTGAGTCAGAGACCTGGGGCAATCACAAGGCAACATGATGACTGCACTAAGAGGAGAGTGGAATGCGAACACTATATAAAGCCTAACCTTGCCCCCTATAAAGGAGTCTGCAGCAGCTTGCTTCTGCTTGCTTTCACCTGACTCTCAGGGTCTATGTCTTGAATTTTTGCCTTTCACCCCCTTTTGTTCATGGTAGGTCCATGAAATTTCCCAGCAGATCTGGAGGATTGACAACACTAGCACCCACAGATGAGGGTTAACATTCATCATTTGCTTTTCTGTGACTGTGTCACTTCACTTAACATAATGTCTTCCAGTTATCCATTTACCTGCAAATTTAACGATGTCATCTTTCTTTAGCACTGCATAGAGCTCCATTGTTTAGATGTACCATATTTTTGTTATCCAATAGTCAGTTGAAGGACACGTGGGTTGGTTCTAGCACTTCACTATTGTGAAGAGAGCAGCAATAAACATGAGTGCGCATGTATCTCTGTGGTAGAATGGGTATTGTGGGTATATACACAAGACTGGTAGGTCAGATGGTAGGCTCATTTTGAGACTTTTAAGGGTTCTCCATACTGATTTCCATAGTGATTGTACAAGTTTACATTCCCAACAGCAGAGGATGAGTGTTCCCTTTTCCCCACAACCTCTCCAGGATTTGGAATCATTTGTTTTCTTGATCCTAGCCAGCCTTATGGGAGTGAGATGATAACTTAAAGTTGTTTTAATTTGCATTTCAGCAATTATTAGTAATGTTGAACTCTTTTTAAGATGTTTCTTTGCCATCTCTTTTTCCTCACTTGTGAAGTCTCTGTTCAGCTCTTTTCTCCATCTTTCAGGTGAGTCATTTGTTTTCTTAAGTCTTTGTTGTTTGAGTAATTTATATATTCTAGAATTTAATGCTCTGTCAGATGTATCAGCAGTGAAGATTTCTTCCCACTCTGTGGGTTTTCTCTTCACTTCCTTGATTGTTTCTTTTGATGTTTTTTTGAGTTTAATGAGGTCCCACTTGTCAATTGTCTACCTTAATTCCTGCACAGCTGCTGTCTTTTCCTACTCTTATGTCTTGTAGGTTGCTGCCAACTTTTTCTTCTATCACCTTCAAATTTTCAGGTTTCACATTGATAACTTTGATCCATTTGGAGTTGATTTTTGTACAGGGTGAGAGGAAGGGATTTAATTTTATTCTTCCAAGTGGTGATCCAGTTTTGCCAACACCATTTGCTGAAGATGCTGTCTTTCCGCTATTGAGTCTTTTTGGCCTCGTCAAATATGAGGTGGCTGAAATTGTATTTGTTCAACATTGGATCTTCCCTTTAGTCCGTTGGTCTACAGGTGTGTTTTTGTGCCAGTACCAGGTTGTTTTTATGACTATAGCCCTGTAGTATAGTTTGAATTCTGATATAGTGATCCCCCCTTGTATTGTACTTTTCACTCAGGGTTGCTTTGGCTATTTGTTGTCTTTTGTTTTTCCATATCAATTTAAGGAATTTTTTCCAAGTCTGTGAAGAAAGACTTATGGATTTTAATTGGGATTGCATTGATTCTGTATATTAATTTGGGTAGAATGGACATTTTTACTATATTAATGTTTCTAATCCATGAGGATGGGAGGTCTTTCCATCTTATGATGTAGTCTTCAATCTGCTTCTTCAGAGGTTTAAATTTTTGTTGTAGAGACCTTTCCTGTCTTTGGTTAGGTTTGTTTATAGGTACTTTATTGTTTTTAGGCTATTGTGAGTGGGAAGGTCTACTTGTATTCCTTCTTCAGGTGCTTGATGTTGGTGTAAAGAAAGGCTACTGATTTTTGTAGGTTAAACTTGTATCCCACCACTTTACTGAAACTCTTAATCTTTTCTAGGGGTTTTCTTGTGGACTTTGTAGCATCCCTTATGCAAACTATCATATTGTCTGCAAAAGCTTGGCTTCCTCTATTCCAATTAGTACTCCTATAGTTTCCTTTTTGCCTTATTGCCCTAGTAAGTGATTCAAGTACTATATTGAAGAGGAGCGGCGACAGGGGCCAGCCTTGCTGGGTTCCTACCATTAGGGGAATGCTTCTAACTTTTCTCCATTTAGGATGATTTTGGCTGTGGGTTTCTTGTATATGGCTTTGCTTACATTGAAGATTGATCCCTCTATTCCAATTCTCTCCAGGACTTCAACCATGAAGGGATGCTAGATTTTGTCGAAGTCCTGTTCTGCATCAATTGGGGTGTTCATGTGATTTTTGTCTTTCAGTCCATTTATGTGTTTTATGATATTTACTGAATTTTGTATGTATAAGCATACCTGCATCTCTGGTATGAATCCAACTTGGTCATGATGTGGGTCTGTATGCGGTTTGCAAGTATTTTGTTGAGAATTTTTGCATCTTCATTCATTAATAAGATGATTATATATTTCTTTTTATTTCGTTTGTATCTTTGCCTGGTTTTGGTATTAGAGTGACGCTGGTTTCAGAGAAGGAATTTGTAGGATTTCCCTCTGCTTGTATCCGTCTGAACAGTTTGAGTAGCAATGGCTGTAAGCCATCTTAAATGTTTTGTAGAATTCTGCCATGAAACAATCTGGGCTTGTGGGTTTTTTTTTTGTTGTTTTTTTTTTGTTTTGTTTTGTTTTGTTTTGAGGGGGGGAGTTTTCCTATTATATTTTCAGTTTCTTCATATATAATGCACCTGTTTAAGCTGTCAATCTCTTCCTGATTTAGCTTTGGTGATTTTCATGATTTCAGATATTCATCCATTTCTCTTAAGTTTTTTAGTATAGTAGCATATATGTTTTTTTTCACCCATCCAGTGGGTCAGTCAATGGGGGTCTGGAAGAAAAGGAGTGAGGGGAAGGGACAAGAGACGCAAGGAATGGAGGGAGACAAGACAGGTTCTGATCAAGTCTCATTTATTGTAAGAACACAAGCAGAATATATAGGGCAGGGAAGGAGGAAACATTTCAGACTACCAAACCGCAATGTTTACACAGTGAAAAGAATGTACAGATACAGATCTTATCTCAGGGCAAACATTTGCAACACATCCTGTTGTCAGGTTGTGTTGGGCTCAAAGTTCCTCGTGACTGACCCAATGATACTAGAAACTGCTTAGTGGAAAAATACTGCCAGATGGCTAAGCTTGCCCGAGAACTCCACATTTTTTTAAGTATTCCCATATGATTGTCTGGGTCTTTTCATTGTCTGTTGTGATATTTGCCCTTTCATCATGAATTCTTTTGATTTAGAGTTGCTCTTTCTTTCTTTTGGTTAAATGGGATAGAGGTTTGCCTATCTTGTTTATTCGTTCAAAGAACCAACTTTTGGATTCACTGATTTTTTTTTGTCTTGTTTTCTTTGTTTCTATTTCATTGATTTCTGCTCTGATTTTTGTTATTTGTCCCTGTCTGTTGCATTTAAGGTTCATTTATTTTTGTCATTCAAGTGTTTTTAGCTGCAGTTTTAGCTCATTTGTTTGTGCTCTTTCTGTTTTTTTTTTTTTGTTGTTGTTGTTGTTGTTTGTTTGTTTTTTTGTAGGCGCCCAGGGCTATAAACTTCTGTCTTAGGAATGCTTTTAAAGTAAACCATAGGTTATGTTGTGTTGGACTGTCATTGTCGTTTAGTTTCAGGAATGCTTTTATTTCTTTTGTTATTTCTTCCTTGACAAATTCATTATTCAGGAGTATGTTGTTTAGTCTTCATGTGCTTCTGTAGGTATTAGGGCTTATCCTGGTGTTGATAGTGAGCTTTATTGCACTGTGGTCTGATAGAATGCATGAAATTATTTCAATCATTTCGTATTTGTTGAGTTTTTTTTTCTGAGTTCAAGTATGCGGTCAATTTTGGAGAATGTTCTGTGGGGTGCTGGGTAGAAAGTGTACTCTCTGGTGCTTAGGTTGAATATTCGGTAGATGTCTGTGAGGTCCATTTGGCGTATTATTTTGTTGAGTTCAGATGTCTCTCAGTTTATTCTTTGTCCAGTTGATCTGTCCAATGGGCTCAGTGGGGTGTTAAAGACCCCTAATATGAGCGTCCTCAGCTTAATCTTTACCTTGAGGTCCTGTAGAATTGTGTTTATAGATTTTGGTGTACCAGAGTTTGGTGCATATATATTCATGACTGTGAAGTCTTCATGATTAATTTTCCCTTTGATAAGGATGTAATGGCCCTCTTTGTCTCCTCTGATTACGTTTACTTTGAAGTCTATTTTGTCCAATATTAAAATATCTACTCCTGCCTTCTTTTTGGTACCGTTTGCTTAGAATATTTTTTCCATCCTTTCACTTTAAGTTGGTGCCTATCCTTGAGGGTGAGATGGGTTTCTTCTAGACAACATATAGATGGGTTCTTTTTCCTAATCCATTCTCCCAGTCTATGTCTTTTGATTGGAAAGTATAGTCCATTAACATATAAGGTTATATTGAGAGATGTGTGTTGCTTCCTTTCCCAATATTATCCATTTGTATTTTGGGTCTACATGTCTACTTCCCTAGCTATGCTTTTATTAATTTCTCTTTCTAGGAGTCTGTGGATAGCTGCTCCTCTCCTCTGTCCTTTGAATTGATTCAAGTATTCTCTGAAGGATTGGTTTTCCAGTCATATATTCTATCATCTTGTTTATGTAATGGAGGAGTTTTTTTTCTCCTACAACTAGAATAGACATTTTTACTGGGTATATTAACCTGGGTTGGTATTTATAGTCGTTTAGCACTGGGGATTCTTTGGTTCATATTCTTCTTTCTTTCATAGTTTGCACTGAAAAGTCAGCTGTAATTCTGTTATGTCTCCCCTTATATGTAACTTGTTTTTCTCTTGTGGCTTTTAGAATTTTGTCTTTATTTTGGGCCTCTAGCGTTTTAACTATGATATGGTGTGGGGAGTTTCTTTTCTGATCTTGTCTATTCGGTGTTCTATGTGCTTGTATTTGTATGGGTTTGTCTTTTTTAATGTGGGGAAATTTTCATCTATTATTCTGTTGAAGCTTTGATCAATACCATTCTCTTGGGATTTTTCTCTTTCTATCCCTATGATGTGGAGGTTTGATCTTTTCATAGTGTCTCACATTCCCTGGTTATTCCATTCTTGTGTATTGTTAAATTTTTCATAGTCTTTACTTGAGTGTTTTAGTTGTTCTGTGTTATCTTCCAGGTCTGATAATCATTTTCTGCTTCCTCCATTCTGTTTCTGAAGATTTTTCCCATTCTTTCCTCTTGATTGGATGAGTGTTCTATTTCCTTTTTCATTTCACCCTGTGATTTCTTTAGTATTTCCACTTCCTTTTGGAGTTTCTCAATCTCTTCTCGTAGCTCCTTTTTCAGTGGTTGGTTTCCTTTTGCATTTCAGCATGGGATCTTTTCAGTGTTTACACCTCTGGAGTTTGTCATTCTCTCCGTCTAGTTCTTTCTGGAGTTTGTCATTTTCTCCTTTTTGTTCTTTCCAAAGTTTCTCATTCTCTCCCTCTAGTTCCTTCCTGAGTTTTTCAGTCTCTCCCCTTAGTTCTTTGATTTGTTCATTATATACTATGATTTCTTTGAATATATCTGCTATTGTTCTTCTTAGATCTGTGTCCTGGGTTAACTCTAGGGAGATCTTATTGTTGGAATCTTCTATAGAGTTGGTAGAGTTTAGTGTGGAATTATTCTGTGATTTTCCCATATTGTTCTTGTGGTTATAGCATGTGGGTTTCTTTATTTAAATTCTGATGAGAATCTTAAATGTTTCTTCACTGTGTTGAAGGATTGCTTTTCTTGATTCCTCCAGTTGCCTTCATTGTTTTCTCCTTGTTTATGGATTGTTGATGTCTAGGTTTCAGTCTTTCAATTTTGGTTATATATGGAAAGTATAGCTCACTCCTCCTTTTCTGTTCTGCACATTCTCCAAAAACTAGGTAGGTAACAACCCAGATGATACTCTCTGAGCACTTTACTCTTTCTGCCTCCTGCCAGCCAGTTCCTGTAGGTTTGTTGCGGGGTGTACTCCCTCCATAATTCTAGTTGGAGGGGGGTGTAGGAAGCATGATTTGATTGCTTAGCCCATGTGCCAGTACCCTGTACCTCAGCCAGTCTGGCCAAAACAACCAATCTTTAAGCAAAACAGGCCAATAATCCAATCCTTCAACAATCCGCCTGGCTGACACATCTGGCCCACACCCTATGCTTCAGCTTATCCAGCAGAAGCAATCGATCTGTATGCACCCAAATCCCCTAGATGCAACAGGCCCATCTGTGTTCTGGCTGGCTATCTTTGCCCCCCACAGCTGCACAAGCCAAACATCCTGCATGTTTGTGTTTTAATCCTTTATAATTTTACAGGTTTATGTCTACTAAAGAGTCAACTGTTAACAAGGATCATAGATCCAACTGATAAAATCTATTTGTTTTATGTCTTTTGCTATTGACATTTTAATTGGTCTTATATCAACTATTAAAATGTATTTACATACTGTTTAAATTCATTAAAGCCTGACTATGGGTTGGAACTGGCCCTTCCATCTCAGGCTCAGATCTATTAATACAGTCAAACAACTGACAGAATAATTAATTTCAACAAAGTTTATGGTTGTTTGTCTATGTTTTATTTGTCTTTACTAAGGGTAACTGGTGAAATTACACATGTGTGAGAACAATTAAGTGTTTTACTAGGTATATACTGCCACGTACTGGTTGTGTTCCTTCAACACCTGAGACAAATATTTGGCTAGCCTCCAACAGGTTCTCAAGATGTTGGAGTGTAGTAGAATTTTAAATTTTTAAGGGTGTAAGTTAAAAAAAAAAAACAACTTCTATTCCAAATACAATTCTAGGATATATTTAAGGGTGTTTTATATCTAGGACTTTTTGTCACTAGATAAACCATCTTTAAAACAGAGTTTTATAAGCCGGGCGTGGTGGTGCATGCCTTTAATCCTAGCACTCGGGAGGCAGAGGCAGGCAGATCTTTATGAGTTAAAGGCCAGCCTGGTCTACGGAGTGAGTCCCAGGTCAGCTGGAGCTACAGGGAGACCCTGTCTTAAAAAAATACCCAGAGTTTTATGACAAGCCTAGATAAATATCTTCAAATGTTTAAAAAGATTGGTCATTTAAAACCTGCTTTGTAAAGTTTGTACTTTAGAATAATGTGCTGAAAATAAGTGTTTCATATTCATACATAAAGGTACTTTAGAAAAGATTTATATACAGATAATAAGACAATAAAAGCCCTTAGGGTGCTCAGTGGTTTCTCAAATTAGAGTGGAGGCTTGTGCTGGTGCCCCACAAGGAATCGCCCATCAGCCTTTGCCTTTGGGAACTTCTCTTGGAGCATAAGAATTTGTTTCTTTTTCCATCATGGGAAATACCCACACACATCAGAGGGACCCACAGGTTAGGGACTGAAGGCTAAGGCACTCTTTAAGAGGTGAAGAGTCCACACACGGTTGGCCCCAGGCTACAAGGCTTTTCCAGAGCCACTTGTCTTTAGAGACAGTGCTTTGGCTTTTCCCCTTCTCAATATACAGACAGGAGAGTCACAATCCTTGGCAAAATGAGCCCTTTTACAGGCAGAGTTTGCATGGGATACAATACCCAATACCTGACCCCATTTCCTTGCCCCCAACCCCTTCCCTGTGCCCTTATGAGCTGCTCAGTTGTACACACCATTGATGAGTGCAGCACTGCTGGAAGCCAGCTTTGGGCTATTTTCTTTTTCCTGCCAAAAGCTGAAGACTTCTTAAGTTTGCCTGTAAACTTAATTCAGCCAGAAACCAAAGATACAAAAGCCAGCAGAAGGGCAAATGTGCGTATAGCTACAATCATCACAGGCCCCCTGGCCAAGTGCTAAGCAACCCCCCCCAGGAGCTGTGCTGTACTTTATCTGCCCTGGGAGACTCACCTGGGAATTTTCTCCTTCTTATTAGCAAGTTAGAAAATAGCTTAGCAGTTAAGTAAATAGACTTCCTCTCACAAAATCTGTGGATCAAATCTCAAGCTTGAAAATTTGTAAAGCTGAGTTAAATTCCATCTTGGAAATCTTGACTAAGATGAACATTTTTAATTAAAAACCATGGGTGTCCTAAAACATCTTCATGTAAAATGTGTATACAATTATTAGTTATTTAACTAACCAATAAATTAATTAAAAAGTCGTAGGCATTACCATTCATTTTGGATTTTTCAAATGCTTTTCAACTTAAACCTTTATTCAAAAACTTACCTTAATCCATTTAAAAAAATTACTAAGGAAAGGCATTGTTCACAGGTTCCCAGGTCAAGTGGTGGCTTATAATCTGATTACACTTGCCTGGCTGCTGTGTGCATATCACTCACTGAGCTAAACACAGGTCTTCTTAGTAAAGATTTATCCTAAATCATATTTATTTTGGATTGCCTTTTAGAATCAACTTGAGATAACACCATCATTTGATTTCACTGCCAAAATCAGTCAGAAACAGGTGGATTGCTATGGGAATTTTCAGGCCAGCAATATATGACAAAAAACTCTACCTCCAATAATTTGTTTCTTAATAACTATTGGTTTATGGGTCAGAAACAAGCATTCTTCAGAGCAGAGGTATTTGGTTAGCATGTCAAGTCAAGCATTTTACAGAGAGCAGAGGTTGTCTAATCTCACCACAACTTAGGACTCTTCTTTATGAGTGGGCCCTGAATCCTGTGGCCCATGGCCACTCCTGAGAGTTCCCCAGGCCTGTCAGTTGTGATGGATCATGCCTTTCTTCCCAGTACACCTTCAATCGCAGCACAACACATCTCAGCAGAGATTTAGATTAAGGTCAAAACCAGTGATTTCTGAACAAAATGGAGTTTCTCTAATCCATGTTATATTTGGCCAATCTCAGTTCCCATTTCTTTTTCAGCTAAGGATATTTACTACATTTCTGAAAAATGCTCTAAAGTTGTTGGTTTTTAAAATTTGTTGTCATGACATTGTGCCTAACCACAGTATTTATTTTATGGAACTGGTTAAGTGTATATACTCATGCTTAATACTAAGGACATACTGTTTAAATTCAGTAAAGGCTAACTCTAGGGTAAAGCTCAAACTCAGGTCTGTTGATATAATCAAACAACTAACAGATAAATGAATTTATTAAGCATAAATAAAAATTCTAAATATATAATAATAATTGAATGTTTTACTGGGTATATGCTGCCATCTACTGGTTACACTCCTCAACACTCCAGACAGATTCTTACAGGTTCTCCTAAGTTAGAGTGTAATAGAGTTTTTACACTTTAAAAATATAAGATAATTTTAAAGCCTATTTTATCAAATTTATGCTTTGAGATAATATGTAGGGGTTTGTAATAAATAAAAGATAAAATTATATGAAAAAACATTTTTTCTAGGGTCATAATTCAATCAAGTAATTTTAAAAACACTATGTATGTTTAGTCAGATTAATCCCAGCACACTAATAGTGGGGGACTTAAATACCCCACTGAGCCACCTGGATAAGTCAACTGGACAAAAAATAAACAGAGAGATATTGGAACTGAACAATACAGAAAATGGACCTCACAGATATCTACAGAATATTCCACCCAAACACCAGAGAATATACTTTCTACTCAGTACCCCATGGAACATTCTCCAAAATTGACCACATGCAGGGACACAAAAGAAACCTCAACAAATATAAAAGGATTGAAATAATTTCATGCATTCTATCAGACCACAGTGTAATAAAGCTCAATATTAACACCAGAATAAGCCTGACTAGCAACAAGAACACATGGAGATTAAAAAATACAATCCTGAATAATGAATGGGTCAGGGAAGAAATAAAGAATGAAATAAAGTTATTCCTGGAACTAAATGAAAAATACAACACAATACAATAAAACGTGAGATACATTACAAACAGTCATAGGAGGGAAATTTATAGCCCTAAGTGACCACATTTAAAAAAAAAACATAAAGGGAACAAATAAATGATCCAACACTACAACTATAAACACTTGAGAGATGACAACAAATGGACTCTAAAACCCACATACAGAAAGGAATAACAAAAATCAAAGAAGAAATCAATGAAATAGAAACAAAGAAAACAATACAAAACCCACAATGAATCCAAAAGCTGGTTCTTGGAATAAAAAATAAACAAGATATATAGACGTGTATCCCAGGTAACCAAAAGGAAGAAAGAGCAGCTCCAAATTAAAAGTATTCATGATGAAAATGGAAACATCACAACAGATAAAGAAAAGATCCAGACAATCATATGAGAATACTTCAAAAATTTTAATAAGTTTGAAAACCTAAGAGAAATGGATGAATATCTGAAATCCTGGGAACCAACAAAGCTTGTCCAAGAAGAGTTTGATAGTTTATTTTTTTTTTTCTAATTAAATTAGTTTTTATTGATGCTTTGTGCATTTCATACATTTTTTCCAATTCAGTTCAGGCTTATTTCCCTTTCCCTCC
>VZQC01001140.1:0-29058 GCA_009823505.1 Rhizomys pruinosus | reverse complement strand
TTGATTTTTTTGTATATTTGAAACACTTTTTTGGCGTCTTTTCGAAGCAGGGTCTCCCTGTAGCCCCAAGCTGTCCTGGAACTCACTCCGTAGAACAGGGCTGGGCCTTGAACTCACCAAAAGATCTTGCGTGCCTCGCCTCCCAAGTGCTAGGATTCAAGCTGTGCACCACCAAGCCTGGCTATTTGAACTCTTTCCAGCCAAACATCTGGGGTATTGACACCAATACTTTAACAAAATTCATCCACAAGACATTTTGCAAATGAATCTTTACTAAATGAAGTCTTGTAAGTGCCACACTGCTTTCTTTGTACACTAACACAGAAAAGAACTTTAGATTTCTAAAAGCAAGTAAAACCAGAGAAAAAATAAATAATTTTTTTTTAGCCTTAAAACTCATAATTAAACCCATATCCTTTAAAAAAAAAAAAAAAAAGAGGAATCTCCTGGTAGCTTCTGGAGCAGTAATCTGCTGTCTTACCTCCTGTCACAGAGCAACCACCTGCTAAGCATGTAATCAGTAGCAGAGATCTTATTCCCATCCATGGCCATGGTATAAGACCTTGTACCTTCCAAGAGTGAAAATGTTAGGGGGGCTGTAGAAATAATAATATAAAACAATATAGATCAATATTAATGTGTTTATTCACGGTTCTGAATATTGGTCAGTCTCACAGCTCCACATACACTAGAGCATAACACAAAAGCTGCCACAGAGCACATTTAAAAAAAAAATAAAAAAAAAAAAAAAAAAAAAAAAAAAAAAAAAGCTGAGAGAAATGCTCATAGTCCACTCGATAAAGAGTTCATATACATGTGATTGTGTTAATCATAGTGTGATCTCTGTAGCTCTTTCTCTCTCTCTCTCTCTCTCTCTCTCTCTCTCTCTCTTTCTCTCACACACACACACAAACACATTAGAGGTTATTCATTAGTTTTTCAAAACGAAGAGGAAGGAAGTAGATGAGAAAGATGTTGGGTTAACAAAGAAAAAATGATTTGCTTGAAAATAATGCCAAGGTGTTATGATAATGTTTCATGGTATGTTAGGTAGTTATAATATTTTATAGATTTTATAATTCGTAATTTTATTTCACATTCACTGAAAATAATGTTTCAGCATCTTCTTGGATTTAGCTATTGTATTTTTTTCTATAGAACATGACATGATATATGCTAAATAAATTTAATAACAGACACCTGAGGAGGAAAAAACCTTTATATTAATATGTGGTTAAGTAATAATGACTAATAGTAGTTTTGATTTTAGTTATGATTTAATGAATGGCAAATATATAATTATTCCATCAAAAAGTAGAAGAAATTGGCAATCACTATCACTATTATTTAATTGGAATAGAGGAGTATATTATTTCTTCAATAATATTTAATTGATTTATTAAATGGTACAGAAAATTATATTAAAATTATATATTAATTTAATTTCCTAACATTTCCACAGTTAATTCAAGCTTACCATAATTTCTATATGTACTAAAACAGGTATTCAATACTTTTATATCAATACTAAAATATCTACTGGGATCATTACCTTAAGGGCTCTTCATTTAAATGCAAATCAATTCAACTGAGATAAAGAGCATACTACAATTAAATACTACTCTCTGACAAGGACTTTATTCCAATATAATTCACTCATTGCACAAAAGGGTTATTATGTGGCTCATAACCTGTGTGAATAGCGAGGCTTAATAGGAATTAATTTTTCTTATCTATTATATCATTCCTACTTTGAATCTAAAAACCAACATTAAATTGGTTTTTCTTTGTAGAACTGATTTTGTCTACCAATACTAAACAACATACTATTCCTCATAATAATGTATTTATTGTTATTTTACATTATTTTTGTTTGGAGAACCACATTTCTGCATTTAAAGGGATTATATAAACCAATAAGTGAGATTTTCTTGCATAACCAATAAAAATGATAAAGTCAACACTAATAGGAATGCATTTACTTCCTTAATAAATAGGAACATCCTGTGGATTTTGTCAGAGTAAGCCTTAGCCTTTACTATTGGTATCATTGTAAGAACTATTTTTATATTGTCTTGTAGTTTGGAGAGGGTTTTTCCCCCAAAGATAAATAATTCTTCAATAAAGAGGCTTCAGTGACTTCTCATGGTCTGTCTTCAGTCAATTTTTAAATTGATTCAATGAGTCTTCTCTGTCATTTTTTTTCACTCATATTGAGTATCGTTCTCCAACCACCATCCTGTTCTACCTGTTTTCAGATTGCTTTGCAGAGGAGCATGCATTATTACTCCAGATTTATGTTTTTTACTGTGACTCTTACACTGTGTCTTCATTGAGCTACATAACCATTGATAAAATGTGTGCATTATCAGAAGAGGCACTGAAGATGCAATAGATGTCATAACACTATCCTTCCTATTTTTGCTAATTTCAATAAATAAAATTTCCCATAGCCTACATGTTCAGTTCCTTATTCATCTTTTAAACTATACTGAAGTTCATTTTTTTAACAATGAGATAATTGTTCATAAGTTTCAAGATAGCATTTGACTAAATAAAAATCAATTAAAGAAATCCTAAAATCACTTATATTTATAACTCATCCTAAATTATGTCTGAAAATATTAGTCACAATATCTAATTGCATAAACATATCTGAATTGAATTGTTTGGAATAGTTTATAGATACTGGTAACCACTGCCTTAGTATATAGCAATTTTACTTCATATACCTTGAGGCAAAGTAAAGACAAAGCTATGTTCAGTGGACAAAATTGCTTATTGATTGTCAAGAGTGCATTCTTTTATTATAATGAGTTTCCTTTTTTCCTTCTGGGTGTTACTATATTGGAAAATCATTTAGAAATTATAACCACAAAGTGAAGGCTGGAGTCAGAATTTGATTCATTTTGGATAAGCTAGGATTGCAATTCCAGTTGCTTTTTGTTTTTTTAGAAGTACTGAATGCTGGGGCTGGAGAGGTGGCTCAGCGGTTAAGAGCATCCAACTGCTCTTGCAGAGGGAGGACCAGGATTTGATTTCCCAGCCACCCACATGGTGGTAAGAACAGTCTTTAACTCCGTTTCCAGGGGAATCCAGTACGCCCTCTTCTGACCTTGCCTGTGGCATTGCAATGAGCACGGTGATTCCAACCTTCATGCAAGCAGTATACTCATTACACATAAAAATAATAAATTTAATTAATTAAAAAAAGAAGTCTGGAAATGGCACTGTAATATATTGTTATATGTATATATGATATTATATATATTTATATATATATTTGTAATGAAGGTAAATAATTGTCATACTGTACCATTGCACTGGTTGCTCCTTAGTTGGAATGGCCTT
This sequence comes from Rhizomys pruinosus, assembly GCA_009823505.1. Taxonomy (NCBI): domain Eukaryota; kingdom Metazoa; phylum Chordata; class Mammalia; order Rodentia; family Spalacidae; genus Rhizomys; species Rhizomys pruinosus. Next base: position 25,707 of record VZQC01001140.1, on the reverse strand, counting down.
TATTCACTATGTATGTTGTCATATATCAATTGGATACTTATAAACTTCATTTTCAGATCATTATATTGTCATCAGTTCCCTTATAAAGAATCATACAAAAATCCATGAACTGGAACAATCTAATTAAAGTTTGTATGCATGTGTGTGTGGTTATATACTTTTGGGAAAGTAACAATCAGAAAAAAATGTAAGAAAAACGTCGAACATTTGGGCATGAACATGCAATCTGATTGGCAGTTGAAAATTACATAATAATATGGTACTCCATTACAGGATCTCACATCACACAAGCAGATAACTGGTGCCAGATAATTAAAAGAGTTATGGATAGTTGTTAGGTGCTCTGTGGTTGCTGGGATTCAAACCCAGGTCTTCTGCAAGAACAGTCAGTGCTTTTAACTACTTTTATATAAAAGTATAATGTGCTAAAATCATTTAACTTTATACAGTAGGTTTCATGATTTTTTTAAGCCTAAGCTAAAAGGTTTACATATTTTGTTTTGCTTTGTATTGTTTTGCTTTGTATTGTTTTGATATGAGACAGGGACTCTCTGTAACCCGAATTGGCCTGGAACTCACTACTTAGATCACCCTCTGTTGAGACCTCAGAGACCAACTCACCTCTGCCTCCTGAGTATTGGGATTAAAAATTTGTCCCAGCATGCCAGAATAGCATGTTTATATTTTATTTGCAGTGCTGGCAACGTACTTATAATTGATCAAACTGGAATTTAAACATATTGCTAAGCCACATGCAGAAGTCTTTACACTTTGGATGTGTATACAAGTTGTTTGCTTCGTTGTTGTTGTTGTTTTTGAGATAGTTTAGAGATATTAAATCTTCTGGGACTGTTTTACTTCACTTGCAATAATGGCTTCTAGTTCCATGCATTTACCTGCAAAGTTCATGTTGTCATCTTTGTTTTACCACTGCATAGAAAACCATTGGGTTAGATGTTCATATTTCTTTTTTGGTACCATTTTGCTTGGAATATTTTTTCATGCCTTTCACTTAGTTGATGCCTAATCCTTGAGATTGAGATGGTTTCTTGTAAGATAGCTTATACATGGGTTTTTTTTCCTAATCCAATCTCCCAGTAATACGTCTTTTAATTTGTGGGTTTAATTCATTAATATTTTAAGGTTATAATTGAAAGATGCACGTTGCTTCCTTTCACCTTCTACATTTACATATACATTTTTAGTCTTAGTTTCTATGTCTGCCATTATGTTTTTTAGTTCCCTTTCTTAGTGTGCTTGGGGACTTTCTTTTCTTCTGTCCTTTGAAATTGCTTCAATATTTTTCCTGAAGGGTTGATTTTCCGAGGAACTGTATCATCTTGTTTATGTCATGGAGATTTTTCTTCCTCCTTCAAACTATAATTGACATTTTTGCTGGGTATACTAACCTGGGGTTGCCATCTATTGTTCTTTAACACTGGGGATGCTTTTGCTCCCATGTTATTCTTCCTTTCATGGTTTGTGGCAAAGAAGTAGTATAGAAAAATTCTGATGGATTTTTCCTTTATGTGTGACTTGTTATTTTTCTCTTGTGGCTTTCAGAGATTTTGTCTTTTGTATTTGGGCATCTAGCATTTTTAACTATGATATGGTGTGGGAAGTTTCTGTTAATGGATCCTGTGGTCTGTTTTGGAGGTTTCATTTGCTTCTTGTATTTTGTATGGGTTTGTCCCTTTTTTTTATGTTTGGGGAAATTTTCATCTAGTTTTCTGTTGAAGATCATGATCAATATCATTCTCCTTGGGATTCTTCTCCCTTCCTTTGCTCCTATGATGCGAAGATTTTGATATTTTCATAGTGTCCATATTTACTGGTTGTTCCAACTTTTGTGTATTTTAAAAATTTTTTTTTTTTTTTTTTTTTTTTTTTTTTTTTTTTTTTAGTTGTTCTGTGTTATTTTTCAGGTCTGATATTTTTTGTTCTGGCTTCCTCCACTCTATTTCTGAGGCTTTTTCAATTCCTTTCCTCTTTTTTTTTTTTTTTTTTTTTTTTGTTTCCTTTTTCATTTCATACCTGGTGATTTCTTTCAGTATTTCCACTTTTTTTGAGCTTCTTAGTTCTTCTTGGTGCTCTTTACTTCGCTGGTTGGCTTTCCTTTTTCAGTGTTCCAACTTCCTTCCAGAGTTTGACATTTTTCTCCCTTTAGTTCTTCTGGGTTTGTTCATTTCTCTTCCCTTTAGTTTTCTTTTTCTTGGAAGTTTGTCATTCGTTCTCCCTCGTAGGTCTTCCTTTGAGTTTTTTTTTTTTTTTTTTTTTTATGTGTATACATGTATTTTATATTCAAGTAAATTATACTTTGATAGAAATCTTATTTTGTTTCTTATATTTGTGTCCTGGGCCATTCTCAGGGGTATCCCACTGTAGCAAGGCAATTTTTCCTAACAGGATTTAGGTAGAGCTTTGGGTGGGAAATCCTACACTATTTGCCCCACTTGTCTCTTCTTTGTGGCCCTGGCATGTGGGTTTCCTTTTTTTTTTTTGCCTGTATTCTGATGTGATCACATGAATGCTTTTCACTGTGTTGAAGGCTTGCTTGCTTGCTCTCTTCAGTATGCCTTTTCATTTTTTTTTTCCTCCTTGTTTATGGAGTTTTGGACGTTTGCATTAGGTTCAGGCTGTTCAAAAATTTGTTTATATATTGGAAATATAACACACTCTTCGTTTTCTGTTCTGAAGGTTCTCGAAAAATCCACTTGGATCACTATCTCAGCAATCTCCAATGTGTAGGTTTGTGGAGGGAGGGGTGTATGCCTTGGACTTACCCGGTACCTCTGTGCTTCAGGTGGTCATGGCAAGTCCCTGATCTACCACTGCTTACTCAAGTCTCACAGTGGCTAACAGCCCACTTTAATAATCAGCTTTTACTAGGGCAACTCTGCCCAACAGCCACATCAAAGACAAGGACTGTAACAGGCCACCTTTTTCCCAGCTACCAGGGGTGGAATCCACCTGCCAGCATTGGCAAGACAAAGCAATTTAGCTATCCGCAATGAGATCAGCTACAACAACCCGGCAGTAGATCTATCCTAAAATCTGCCTGGCTGAAGTTCCCAGTCCCCTATCTGTGCTTCAGGTGGTCCTGGCAAGTGCCTGATCTAACCACTGCACATGGAGGCACTTCTCCGTAACCACATTTATCCTTCATCATCATTAGTTGAGGGACATGTGTTGCTTCCAGCTCTTTGCTTTCTTTGCCTTAACTTAGTTCTTTGCTGATTTAAAGATCTAATATTTAATCATAGACTTCTATATCCACATATTTAATGGTGAATTTGCTATATTAGTGTTAATTGTTTAGAATCATAATTTTTTTTAATTATGCCAGTATTATTTTCCTAATGAGGAAACATAATTTTTAATATTAGCCAGCAGGCAGGTGTACACTTTATCGTAAATATAGAAATCTTAAAAACTAACAATATTAAAATAATACTGGAAAGGTTTAAAAACATTACTCTCCAAACACTTCTGGCCATTTGCTGTTCTGAGAATATTTAAGAATTCTAGAATTAAGCCATAGAATATATCTTGCACTTCTCCCCAGAAATCCCAGCTTTCTCATTCTTCAATATTTTTCTGCTTCTTAATATGGACAATTCTCTGCTGCTGTATAATGTTTCCAGAATTCTAAAACATACACCAAAGAGTTTCCATTGAACTGTCATGTCTCCACTTTCTCAATAACCATGGGAAGGTGTGTGTGTGTGTGTGTGTGTGTGTGTGTGTTGTGTCTGTGTGTCTGTGTGTGTGTATGGCAGACACCTACACACATATGTAGGTAGAGTGAAGAAGGGAGAGTGAGAAGAGGAGAGAGAGAGAGAGAGAGAGAGAGAGAGAGAGAGAAGAAACAGAGATCGAGACAAGAGACACAGAGAGAGAAGATGTGAGTGTGATCTTTGGAGATTTTCTTTGTAAAATAATAGAGAACTATATGTTAGAGTCTGTGTTTCATGGAGGGAAGGTTTTTCATTACAGTTATTGTACTAGAATCTGTAAGGAGGGCCTCAATATCTCAATATTCTCTTATATGTTTGCTATTTATATTGCCTCCTGTGCTTCAGTTTTTAACCCCTCCCCCACTTTGGAATTGGCTAATTCAATCAAAAGTATAGTGGACATAAATTGAAGCACACTAAACAGACTTAAAAGCTTCCCACATAAAATATATCAAATAATTTATAGGTTATATAACTATATCACAAGTCAAGGTGAGAGATTCCAATTGATAGACATCCCTCCTCAGGGGTCCTCTCAGTTAATTATGGAGATCCTCAGTTAAGGACTTTAAGCTTTGGCAAGAGTTAATTCATGGAGTCTAAAAGCATAATTTATAATCCATTTTCTAATGTTCTACTCATCACGCCTTATCAAGATCTAAAAAGGCTAATGAGTTCCAGGACAGAACTATAGGAATGTGGTTCAAAGGTCACGATATCAAATAGAATGGTAAAGCATTGGGCGAAAAATTTTAAACCATAGTTGTGCTAGATTTAAGTCTATGCTTTTCCTATAATGATAGTCTTGAGTCCCTTCAGAAAATACTATCTAGTGATGGTTTTTGTACTTTTACGCCGGAAAAATCAGTATTTCAATTATCTCATGGAAGAGATTATTCTGAAAATTGAGGAAAAAATGGTGCAATATTTTTAAAAGGAGAAATTCAATTGATATCTGTGGATAAAATGTCTATAAAACAAAGAAAATTCTTTATCATAATATTTATGAGAGAAAGTTTAATCAGTAATTGTTCTTAATTATTTATAAATAAATTGTTGCCTTCATGTCACCCAGTTACTGTCATCTTTTTTATTAGCCATAAAATATTTTTAAAATATTATTATGGTTTGGATATAGAGTAAAAATTTGTAAAAATATTTTAATATTTTCCTAAATTCCTAATCCATTTAGTAAAGTAACTTTAATATAATTGTGTCATTAAATCACAAAAATTGAGATTGCATTAACAGCAGGATGTTATATTTTATTGAGGGCAAAACAGCAGGGTTGCTGTTAATGAGAACATTATCAACTTAGGAAAAGGTCAGCCTGAAGAGCTCTTTACCCAACATCTTCCTAAGTAGTGTTATGCTCTCTCTATGATACAATATTGCACTGTCCCTTTAGACTGGTGCATAGTTATACAATTTAGTCAGCATTTTGACAACACCTATATAGAGAGTTTGCTACCCATCATTTAAAATTTTTCTTTCACTGTAAAGGACATTAGTATTGTTTTGAACTTGCTCTTCGTGTTGTTCAAAATCTCAATTTATTGTTTCCTCCAATCAAAACCTAACATGTCATTTCATTTTTAAAAAATGGGTGATATCATGAGTTTGAAATAAGATAACATTAAAATCAGAGTGGCCAGATTCTTATTCTTACCTGTTTGTTCTTCTTAAAGAAAGTAAAATAGTTATCAAAATAAAAATATAATTTTTGTGAGGTTAGTCTCAGCTGGGTACCATATTAAGTGTTTTATAAGCATCTTCAATTTTAAATTCAAGAGGATAGAATTACAATGATTTTTGTTTTTATACATATTTTAAAACTGTCTAGTAACTCACAAGATTTCAGTTAACATTTGATTATAATTGCTTTACTAATGAAACTCCATAGCTACTTTAAAATATTTAGAATTAAGGCACTGGAAAGTTTCTGATTATATCACCTGGAAGTACTTACAATAGCAAACTTTCACATTTCTAATAGTAACAATAATTTAATAATAATTTTGAGAAACAAGTTCCAAGAATGCTACTGTAAAAACCAGACATCTCTATTGTATAAACTTTAAAGTGAGATTTGATTTTTTTGTATATTTGAACACTTTTTTGGAGTCTTTTCGAGGCAGGGTCTCCCTGTAGCCCCAGCTGTCCTGGAACTCACTCTGTAGAACAGGCTGGCCTTGAACTCACAAAGATCTGCGTGCCTCTGCCTCCCAAGTGCTAGGATTCAAGCTGTGCACCACCAAGCCTGGCTATTTGAACTCTTTCCAGCCAAACATCTGGGGTATTGACACCAATACTTTAACAAAATTCATCCACAAGACATTTTGTAAATGAATCTTTACTAAATGAAGTCTTGTAAGTGCCACACTGCTTTCTTTGTACACTAACACAGAAAAGAACTTTAGATTTCTAAAAGCAAGTAAACAAGAAAAAATAAATAATAAGATAGCCTACTAAATCTCATAAGAATAATATCCTTTAAAAAAAAAAAGAGGAATCTCCTGGTAGCTCTGAGCAGTAATCTGCCTTCTTACCTCCTGTCACAGAGCAACCACCTGCTAAGCATGTAATCAGTAGCAGAGATCTTATTCCCATCCAGGCCATGGTATAAGACCTTTGTACCTTCCAAGAGTGAAAATGTTTTATAGCTTTTACTTTATAAACTCCTTCAACATCTTTATATTGCAAAAGTTATATCTTAAACAATAGCAGCTGAGAGAATAAACTTCTCTTTTACACATTCCATTCCCTACAATAATGGAATTGCTACTAAAAATAAGAGCTTACACCCAAGTTACTCCTACCACAACTTGGTCATAGGACATAGGTGGGTTCTGTTAGATTCAAATTACTGGACTGTAGAATATTGTTCCAACTCTGTGACCAATGCATGAAGATGTGGTGTCACTCTAAGTGAAGGGGGCCCCTGCTCCTACAACTACCTTTAGAGCAAAAAACATAATAATAACATTTATTGGGATGGGAGACAGATTTATTGCTTTCATTCATGATGCTGTGTTCATTTGGTTAATTTTTGAGAAGGTCAGGCCTGAGGGTACATTAAAATACAATTGAGGTTTTTGTGGGAAGTAGTTACAAGCTAGATAATTAAAAAGTTATAATTTAAAGGATAAAAGAATGAAAAGGGGCAGCTGGGGAGAGCGTTATGACGTTAATACCCACCTCAATGCCCCATAACCCTATGAAAGAGACCTAAATTTCATTCTGTCTATCTGCAGCATAATTTATACACAGAAAAGCCACAGAAGTATGTTGCTGTTGTTTTCAGTAGCAGAATAGTCAAGACAATTAACTGGGGGTTGTAGAAACAGACTAACTAGATTTTACAAGAAATCAGCAGGTTAATTATTCAGGGAGGTTTTGCACTCTGAGAAGTTAGATGAGAAGCTTAATGCTTAAAGCAAACAGGTTTCTCTGAAGATGGATAGACAAATTAAACAACTATACAAGGAAGAAAAGTCAGCAAGACAGAGCTAAACTCAGTGAAAATCTCATTATATATCTAAAATAGTGGATTCCACAACAAATTATGAGAGAACATATTTTTCTACAGGAAAAACGATAGCTGGCTTAATTTTTTGAGCCAGAAGTAATTTTAACCTCTGTGGTGGTTTGAATGATTGTCCCCCATAGGCTTTGGTATTCAGACATTTGTCTCCAGTTGGTGGCGCTGTTTTTGTAGGTCTTGGACGGTGTGGCCGTGCTAGAGGAAGAGCATTGTTGGGGGCAGGCTTAGTGAGTTTTAAGAAGCTTCGTGGTCTACAGTTGCTCCCTCTGCTTCCTGTGCTCATTGCAAGATGTGACCCTTGGTTTGCTGCTCCAGTCTCCAGCTGCCATGCCTCCAACCACAATGGATTCTAATTCCCTGGAACCATCAATCATAAACTCAAATAAACTCTTCCTTTTTTAAGTTCCTTGGTCATGGTGCTTTATCACAGCAACAGAAAAGTGACTAACACAGTAATTTGGTACTAGAGAGTGGGCTGTTGGCTGTGAAGAACCTGACCATTTGGATGTTTGGAGAAATGTGGAAGACTTTGGAACTTTGGGCTAGAAGAGATGTTGATTACTGTAAGCAGAGCTTAAAGGGCCATTCTAGTTGAGGCCTGGAAGAAAGCATGGCTGCAAAAGATGTGGTTCCAGGGGAAAATAAAGATTTAAGCAGCAACTGGGATATTTTGATAAAGAGTCTGGCAGCAGTTTGCCCACAGCCCAGATGCGTGCCTTGGAAAAAAAAAGTTGGCCGAAGTTGAAAAGTGGTGGACTGACGTCTTTGGCGGAGGATATTTCCAAGACAGCCAGTGCGGAAATGGCGTGTATTTTAATGGTGAATATTGTGCAGATCTACAGTGAAGAGAGCAGATGAGGCAGAAGAAATGCAGAATGTACAGTTGAAATCTGAATAACTGCCACTAGGAGATTAATGGTGGGGCCAGGCATGTGAAAGAGAGGCTCCTTTTCTTAAGGAGATTAAGGAATTAAGGAGAGGCCTCGAGATTCACAAGTAAAAAAATCAGTACCTTCAGGGCAAGACCACACCAGATAATCCTCCAGCAAGTCCACGCAGAGAAAAATTGCAAATGAGGTTGAAATAGGCCAGGTCCCATTCCAAAATGGCAGAAAACTCGGCAGTTTTCATTCACGTGGTGCTGGCTTTAGAGGCTTGAAGTTTGCAAGAATGAAGGGGCATCAGTTAGGCCTCCACAGTTTCAGAGAGCTGCAAAGTCAGACAGAGCACAGCAGGGTGTCCCTGCATAAAGTTAGGCCCTGACAGGCCATTGCATGAAGCTGTAAATGTGAAGCTTGGTTGGCAGCGGAGACCCCAAGAAGACATTTGAGACGCCAGAACTGTGAGATATTTGCCAAGGAGAGCTGCATACAGGGAGTAGTACCGGCCTAAGAAAGAGATGTGTATTGCAAGCAAAGCTAGAAGAGCTGAGCCATCTAAGCCCTTTGGAAGTCAAATCCCAGGGGTTGCATGTGAAGCTACTGGACTTGGAGTTTGCCCTGCTGATTTTCGGTCTTGTTTTGGTCCAGTGTTTCCTCACTATGCCGCTATTCCTCCCTTTTGGAATGGTAATGTGTATTCAGTTCCACTGTACGTTGGGAGTTTGTAATTTGTCTTTTGATTTTACGGGAGCTTACAGTTAAGAGATTGGCCTGAGTCTCAGAAGAGACTTGGACTGTAGACTTTTGAATGGCATTGAAACTGGTAAAGACTATGGGGACTTTTAAGGTTGGACTAAATACATTTTGCATTTTATATGGTCAGGAGCATATGGGGGCTAGGGAGTGGAATATGGTGGTTTGAATGAGTGTCCCCCATAGGCTTTAAGTATTCAGACATTTGTCTCCATTGGTGGCACTGTTTTTGGAGGTCTTGGAGGGTGTGGCTGTGCTAGAGGAAGTGTGTTGTTGGGAGCAGGCTTAGTGAGTTTTAACAAGCCTCGTGGTCTACAGTTGCTCCCCCTGTTTCCTGTGCTCATTGCGAGATGTGACCCTCGGTTTGCTGCTCCAGTCTCCAGCTGCCATGCCTCCCAGCACAATGGACTCTAATTCCCTGGAACCGTCAATCATAAACTCAAACTCTTCCTTTTATAAGTTCCTTGGTCATGGTCCTTTATCACAGCAACAGAAAAGTGACTAATACAACCTCTGAGTAATATTTCCGACTCCCATGTTTCAAAATCTTTTCATTGACAATAGGAAATTTTGCTGTGTTCCTTGTCAGTCACAATATGATTCAGGAAATACTAGTTGATTGTGGTCCCAGTATTCCTTAAGGAATTGTTTGAAGGTTCCTCCTTGGCAAGCCCAAACAACCATCAATCCTGCCCTTGTGCTCCATACCGGGGTCCTCCCTTCCCTTTGTCACCAAATGAGGACCAGTAACCACCATGTCCTGTCTTGATCTTCTTGTACTGGCATGCATAATACAGCCTGGGTAGTCCAGCAATGGCAGTCTACACTGTGAAAAGGGTGAAACCCCAGTAGTTGCTCAGTCCACAAGCTGGATGACTCAGCAGTCCCCATCTGGCACTGAAGTTTTTGGAGGATTCTTGGAGACACATGACTCTTCAGAAAATCAGAACAAAACCTGAAATTTTATCAGACTCACTGGAGTCCAGGAGGCAGTAACATAAATACACACACAAAAAAAGATGCAAACTGACCTATCCTCCAAAAACACTCATGAAAACTAATTAGAATGAAAATATGTCATAAAAAGCAATTGTTTAGATCCTCGTATAAAAAAATTGACAGCAAAAGTATCCATATTTGATAACTATGAAAGCCAATTGCTTGTTTCTTCTCATTTTCTCAATAAATTCTTTAATATCCAGTTGTCCAAAACAATGAAAATGAAAATATACAGGCTTTTAATTTGGAGAAATGTATTATCTTTGATAAGAAGTGAGACATAATGGAAATAAGGAGTATTAGAATATGGAAATAATACAAAATGGCAATTTAATTATACCAGAAGAATTTTGCATGTGATCTTATATTTATTATACATAAAAAGATTGACTTTCTCATCTTCCCCTGAAATTGGTAAAAGACAAAAATACATATCCATATTATCAAATTACAAGAGTATATTATTGTTTTATATCATATTTGTTTTATATAAATTTGTATAATATTAGTAACAACAGAAACAAAAGAGAGAAGACTGTTGTCTTGATTTGGTTTCCTGTTACTGTGATAGAACATGGATGTAAAACATCTGTATATGAATGGAAAGTATGTATGCGTTTTTCAGAGTTATATAAAGTTAAATTAGGAAAACGTGAATTCCTAAACATAAAAAAGACTGAGAGGAAGGTGCAGGATAGTTATGGCAGAGTGCTTGATCTGGGGTGGGGTGGGGGGAAAGGAAAGGGGAATATGTCTAAACTGAACTGAGAAATTATGTCTGAAATACACAAACCATCAATAAAGCATTTATAAAAACATCTTTGAGGAGAGTTTATTTGGGCCCCCCCCTTTTTTTTTTTAGGTTTATATAGTCCGTGATTGAGGAAGGCCAAGGCAAGAACGATCCAACTGAGGAACTGGGAGGCAGAAACTGAGAGCTCAGAGAACATGGAGAGGTGCTGGGGGAGTTCTTACTGGTTTGCCTTCCCTGGCTTGCCCAGGCACAGCTAACAGCAGGATCTACGGAGAGCTGTGAGTTCCTACATCAAAATGAACCATCAGGAAAGTGCCCCACAGACATACCCCCCCCCCCCAAAAACAGGCTATTCCCAAATGAGGAAAATCCTAAATTGTGATTCCCTAATCCTAGATGTCAAGTTGATACATAAAGCTAATTATGACACCTGTTTTGTAGGAAAACTCTTCCTAGAATTTTTAGAACTTACTTCCGGGTGGGACCACCCTTCGCCTTTGGAGCCAGGACCAGAGGGTCGACGGGTTTGGGTCGGTGCCTCTGCACCTTTGTGTGGGCTGGCTGGAAGTCACGCAGGCAGGTAAGTTTGGGGGTGGGACCCTTGTCCGGGCTGCAGCTAGGGGAGTTGCGTCTCTGAGGGACTTCTTGGCGGGATACTGCCTTTGCCTTTGGAGCCGGGACCAGAGGGTTGGCAGGTTTGGGTCAGTGCCTCTGCACCTTTGTGTGGGCTGGCCGGAAGTCACTCAGGCAGGTACTAGGGCGGGGGCTAGGTCAGTCATATAACCCTCCCCCCACCAGAAATCAGTGAGAAACTCCAGAAGAGGAAGAGAAGAGTGCTTTGGGCTTCCAATATCCAATAGATACACAAACTTGAAAGCCTGAAAAAACTACACTCAATAATCCATACACAAGGGAGAGAAAGGAAAAAAAAACTTCACAAGATGGAAAGCAAAACCATCGCTAACATAGTGAAAAGGTATTTGTGATCTTTACCACAAAAGGGAAGCCCACATGCCAAGAGACACGATGAAGGGACAAACATGGGAAAGGCACAAGATAGTCATGGCAACAGGCTCTACCAAACCTGTAGAAGATAGCTACAATGTGATCCACTTGGAGGAGACCCAAGGAACAGATCTTAGAGGAATAAGTGCAGACATATTGCAGAAATTAAAGAACATAAAGAAGAATTTAGAAGAACTAAAGAGAAGAAAGAAAAAGTCAAAAAGGACCCAGAGGGATACAATGATCAACAGTGGAAAGAACTAAGGAGAAAGATTGAAAACTCCAGAAAGGGACTAGAGGTAAAAAAAACAAACGCCCAAAGGAAGTAAAATAATGAAAAGGAAAGCCCAACCAACGAAGTAAGGGGGACCCAAGAAGAGATTGAGAAGCACAAGAAGAGATTGAGAAGGCTCAAAAAGGAAATGGAAATAATAAAGAAAACACAGGATGAAACGAAAAGGAATTAGAATACTCATCCAATCAGAAGAAAGGAAAGGAAAAAGCCACAGAAGTTAGAATGGAGGAAGCAGAACAAGAGAATGTCAGATCTGGAAAATAACACAGATCAATTTAAGAAGCTCAAATAAGGGCTGGAGAGAGTTGGCCTATCGGTTAAGAGCGCCGACCGCTCTTACAGATTACTCGGGTTCATCCCCAGCACCCACATGCGGGCCGAGAGCCGTCTGAAACTCCAATTCCAGGAGAAATCTCCATTTCCAGGGGAACCGAGACCCTCTTCTGACGCACGCGGCATTGCACGACAGCGGGTGCACAAACAAACCTGCATGCAGACAGTAAGTTGAGACACTCTGAAATAATTAAAAAAAAAAAAAAGAAGCCAAATAAAGATTAATGAAAAATTTTAAAATATACGAAAGTGGAACAACCAGTAAATATGTGCGACACTATGAAAAGAACAAACTTCCACATCAATAGGAATAGATGAAGGAGAACTCTCAAGGAAATAGTATTGAATAGTGAGAGCAGATCTTCAGCAGAATAATAGATGAAAATTTTCCCAACTAAAAATATAACAAACCCATACAAATACAAAAGACATAGAACCCAAATCGATAAGGATCAGAAAAGAAACGCCCCCACGCCATATCATAGTAAAAACTGCTAGATGCACAAAAAATCAAAGCACAATTCGAGTGCTACAAAAAAAAACAATCACATACAAAGGGAAACCATTAGAATTTACAACCGACTTCTCGGCTCAAACCATGAAAAGCAGGAGAACATGGAGCAAAGCATTCAGTGTTAAGAGACTGTGGAAATGCCAACCTAGAATACTTTTTACCCAGCAAAAATGATGACTAGAGTTGAAGGAGAGAGAAAAATCTTCCATGACATAAACAACATGATGGTATACATTTCTGTAAAACCAACTCTTCATAAATACTTGGAAGCAATTCAAAGGGCAGAAGAGAAGAGCAAAAATCCTCAAACACCTAGGAAAAGAAAATAATTAAAAAACAGAACCTAGGAGCAAAGCAGAGGCTAGAAGTCCAAAAGGATAATAAAGTGAAAGGAAGCGAAATCCATCTTTCAATTATACCTTAAATATAATGGGCTAATCGCCCCATTCAAAAGGCATAGACTGGGAGAATGGATTAAGAAACAAACCCATCTATATGCTGTCTACAAGAAACCCAGCTCAATTTCAGGATAGGCACCAACTTAAAGGTGAAGGGATGGAAGAAAGTATTCCAGCAAATGGTACCAAAAAAAGCAGTGGTGGCTATTCTAATATCATACAAATAGACTTCAAAACAAAGAAAATCAAAAGAGACAAAGAGGCCATTACATCTTTATTAAAGGAACATTGATGATGAAAGATCTCACAACATGAATATATATGCCACAAAACCCAGGTGAACAAACTTTTATAAAGACAAGTCTTCAGGATCTCAAGGCAAAATTAACCAAACCCCCCCCCCCCCCCCCCCCCCCCCCCCCCCCCCCCCCCCCCCCCACCCCCCCCCCCCCCCCCCCCCCCCCCCCCCCCCCCCCCCCCAACACTATAGAGGGACTTAAAATACCCCAATAGGCCCCCTAGACAGATAATCAGGACAAAGGATAAACAGAAACATCTGAAATAAATGACACAGTACCCAAATGGACCCTCACAGACATCTATCGAATAGTTCACCCAAATACCAAAAGAATACACTTTCTCTCAGCACCTCACAGAACATTCTCCAAAATAGACCCATATACTGGGAACCCAGAAAAAAACTCAACAAATATAAAAAAGATTGAAAAATCCCTCATGCTTCTATTCAGACCCACAAGGCAAATAAACGCAAATATCAACACCAGGAGAAACCCTACAACTTACAAAAACACATGGAGGCTAAAAACTCCTCCTGAATAATGAATGGGTCAAGAAAGAATAAAGAAAGAAAGAAAAACATTCCTGGAACTGGAACTGAATGACAATGATAAAACAACAGAGCAAAATCTATGGGCACTTTAAAAAGTAAGTCCTAAGAGGGAAGTTTATAGCTTAAGTGCCTACATTAAAAAACAGAAAGAGCACAAGGAATGATTAACACTGCAGCTAAAAGTACTTTAGAGACAACAACAAACGAATCTAATGGAGCAGACAAGAAGAAATACAAAAATCAGAGCAGAATCAATGAAATAGAAACCAAGAAAACCACACAAAAAATCAATGAATCCAAAAGGGGTTCTTTGAGAGAATAAACAATATAGACAGACCGCTAGCCCAGTTAACCAAAAGAAAGAGGGAACAACTCCAAATCAATAGAATAGTGATGAAAGGGGAAATATCACAACAGACCAATGGAAAAAGATCCAGACAATCATTCAGGAATACTCAAAAACTTATACTCTACTAAATTTGAAAAACTAGAAGAAATGGAGGAATATCTGAAATCCTTGGAATCACTGAAGCTCAACCAAGAAGAGTTTGACAGCCTAAATAGACCAATAATACAAGAAGAAATCGAAGATGTAATAGTAGCCTCCCAACCAAACAAAAAAAAAAAAAAAAATTCCCAGGCCCAGATGGTTTCACGGCACAATTCTATAAATATTTGTAGAAAAGACTTACAACCATTACTACTCAATTGTTCAGAAGGAAACAAATGGAGGGAAATCTCCCAGTGCCTTCTATTAAGTCCATCATCATTCTACTACCAACCCATGGAAATAAACAACACAAAAAGGCGACCTATATACCCATCTCCCTAATGTATACAGATGTCAAAAGTCTAAACAGGATACGGGCAAATAACATACAGACCCCATCAAGAAAATAATCCACCAGGACCAAGTTGGATTTATAATACAAGAGATGGCAGGGATGGTTCAACATACGAAAATCAATTAAATATCATCAAACATATAAATGGACTGAAGGACAAAACCCACACCATCATATCAAATTGACACGGGGAAAGCATTTGACAAAATCCAGCATCCCTTCCTGTTTAAAGTCCTAGAGGGAATTGGACTGGAGGGATCATTCCTCTATGTAATCAAAGCCATATACATGAAACCCACAGCCAATATCATCCTAAATGGCGAAACAACAGACACATTCCCATTAAAGGTAGGAACACACAAGGCTGGCCCCTGCAACCACTCCGTTTCAATATAGTGCTGGAAACCCGTGCGAGGGCAAATAAGGCAAGAAAATGAAAGTTACATGATTTCTAATTTGAAAATAGTAAGTTCAACAGTAAAATCCCGTTTTTCTGATTATATGAAAAAATTTGTCTACCTAATGGATGTAAGAACGGCAGCCCGAAGACTCCCTAGAAAACGTGTTAAGGCTTTGTAAGGGTGGCGATACAAAATAAATCGAGAAAATCATAGGCCTTTCTTTTACAAAAAACGCAACAACAAGCAACTGAAGAAGGACCTACAAGGAGGCCTTCCCACTGACAAATAAGCCTCAAAACAATAAATAACCGAGGAACAAACCTAGGAATCCTCTACAACAAAAATTTAAAAGCCCCTGAAAAAGGAAATTGAGGAAGACATCAGAAGATGGGAACACCTCCCATGCTCCATGGATTGGGAAATAAATATAGTAAACATGTCCATCCTACCCAACTAGTGTACATATTTAATGTGATCCCAAGTAAAATACGCAAGAGTTTCTTCACAGGCTTGGAAAAAAATCATCAATTTTATTTGGAAAAACAAAAGTCCCTGAGTAGCCAAAGCAACCCTGAGCGAAAACAGCAATACATGGGGATTGCTATACCAGACATCAAACTATACTACAAGG
Organism: Rhizomys pruinosus; assembly: GCA_009823505.1. Lineage (NCBI taxonomy): Eukaryota > Metazoa > Chordata > Mammalia > Rodentia > Spalacidae > Rhizomys > Rhizomys pruinosus. The sequence goes on along the minus strand of VZQC01001140.1, from coordinate 9,767 downwards.
CTATAGTCGTAAAAAACAGCCTGGTACTTGGAAAAAAAACAACCTTTGTCCAGTGGAATAAAACTAAAGATCAATCCCGGATCTCATAAAATTTCAGCCACCCCATATTTGACAGGGGGACAAGAAGACTCAGTAGAGGAAAGACAGCATCTTCACAAGTGGTGTTGGCAAAACTGGACACCACTTGTGAAGAATGAAATTAAAAAACCCGTACCTCTCACCTGTACAAAGGTCAACTCCCGATAGATCAAAGACCTCAACGTGAAACCCCAAACCTGGAGGTGATAGAAGAGAAACTTGGCAAGCAGAAAAAAAAAAAACTAAAAGACAGAAGCAATAGGAAAAGACTTCCTTATTCAGACAGCAGCTGAGAAGAAATAAGATCGACAATTTGCAAATGGGGATCTCATTAAACTCAAAATTCTGTAATCAAACGAAACAATAAAGGAAGTTGGAAGGAGAAAACGCCACGAGGGGAAGGAAAACTTCAATGCAGATACATCTGACAAAGCATTAATTTCCAGAGTATACAAGTATAAAAAACAAAGAAGAAAGAAAACAAATGAAATCACTCAAAAGATGGAGGCAAGAACTGAACAGAGACTTCAAGAGGAGGAATTAGGTTGGCCGGAAACACTTTAAGAAGTGTCAACATCACTGATAATTAAGGAAATGCAATTTTTTTTTTTTTTTTAAGATTTCATCTTACTCCATAAGACTGGCTAGGATCAGGAAACGAATGATACCAGGAGTGCGGGGGAAGAGGTTGTGGGGAAAGGGGACACTCAGCCATTGCTTTTGGGAATGTAAACATTGTACAGCCACTGTAGAAAGGCAGAGTGGAGAACCCTTCGAAGTCTCAAAATGAGCCTTGCCCATTTGACCCAGTTATAACCACTCCTTGGTAATTATATCCCACAAGACACAATTTTAATGCAGAGAGACATGCACAGCTATTTTATTGCAGCTCTGTTCCAATAGCAAAAAGCTGGAAACGGCCCAGGTGCCCCCCTCACTTGACGAGTGGATAGAGAAAATGTGGTAGATGTATACAATGGGAGTTCTTGCAGCGGTAAAGAGGGAGAACATCATGAACTTTGCCAGGTAAATGGATGGAGCTAGAAGACATTATGTTAAGTGAAGTACACGGTCCCAGAAAAACAAACGACAATGGTGTCCCTCCTAGGCGGATTGCTAGTGCTCAAAAACCCAGATATAGCAGTTCTCAGCCTCGTGGAGAGGGATGCATAGTAAAAGAAAAACAACAATGACTACATCAGAAAACTGACTGAAATGGTGAGATTGGAAGGGGTGGGAGGGGCAAGAGAGGGACACGGTCTATATTCGATTAATGCAATATTTAAGTGACGTGAGTTCAACAAGTATACAGTTTTTCCCAGACACTGTCTACAGTTTACATGGTGTTTTAGGACTTGTAAAAGTAAATATGTTGTATATTAAACAACATGGTTTACAGGCTCGGATAAAAATGGGGTAATGCATTTGAGTTAAATGGAGTTATAAATTGCTGTTGTACACGTTTGTTTTACATAAATCTGTATACAATAACTTTGGGATTGGCACATACAATGTTTCTCTAGAATTTTTCTCTTGTACAGTATCACCTGTAGCACTCTAAGATGATTTAACATAAAAAAAAAAAAAAATTTTGGGGAAAAAAAAAAAAATTTAACTGAAAAATTAAGTTTGCTTCCCAAGTTAAAACATACAGCCCCAAAACAGCATGGGTGAATTTGATGCGAGGATCTGTGCCTCGATTCCACCCTATAGGTATGTAAAATACAACTACCTTCTGGACACTCATGGGTCAAAAAAACCATAAAATAAAAAAAAAGGTGGGAAGTGGAACTAACAGGGAAAATAGAGATTTAGGATGAAAGTCTATTTCGTTCAAAAACCCAAGTTGAGCACAAAATATCACATAATTGAAAAACTAAGCTCAGTTGAGAAAGAAAGAGAGTTTTAAAGGTATAGTGATCGCCAAAGGTCAAAATGTCACCAACTTAACGAGTTGAGAAAGGAAAAGGACTGGAACAAGCCGGCTTGTGGCGGATTGGAGTGAGGATGTAGCCAGCAATAGAAGTGTGTAGCCCGCACGACCCGAAGAGAGGTTTACCACGGGGAAGTAGTAGGAGGAAAAAAGGGCGGAGGGGGCCCGGAGAAAAAAGGGGAGGAATCCGAGAGAGATAAAAAAGAGGAAAAACCAAATGGAAGTAGAGGCCGCAGGAACACAGGGAGAGACAAGAAGTAAGGGGCGAAGAAGAGCAGCCTCACTCGTTGTTCGTCCGCGACACGCTATGCGTCGCTGGTCCTGAACTTGAAGGGAATAAAAGCCTCAGAATTGCTACAAACAGCAAACCCCTCTGCGATCCTACTGTAACAACTATTTATAATGATTACTAATGAAACATACCTTCTAGGTACCACAAAGGTTTTAATCGAGGACTTTTACCCTCACCCCCTAGAATAAGGAAGAATATGATGATGAGGAGGTCAGTTCTCCAACTGTAAATTGGAGACGACTATTATAGGAATCTCTTACAAAACGGGTAAAACTGCCTTCTTTAATTGACTAATAAACATAGGAACTGTGAAAAGGATTATTCTCTATTCAGAACCAAATATAATACTAAATAAATCCTTAAGCTATGCACTTAAGCAGAATTTATTAATACAGGAACTCTGACATCAGCAATGGATTATTCTAACCAAGGAGATGTTGGCAGGGCAATCCAGCCCCCACAAAGGTAAAGGCTACTTGCCTCTAAATTGGGATAATCTGCAAGAAGAGAGGTGATAAGCCCTGCTGTACAAAACTTGACGTTAACATGGAAAGATGTATTGAGCCAACACATGCAAGTGTACAGATTGCCTCTGGAATACCGAGAGGGTTACCAAAGGCCGCTAAACCATAAAGCAAATTTCAGTTTCCTTGAGTCAAGAAGACTTCCTCCGTCAGCACCAGCTAGCTACACCTCACCTGCCTATAAATACTGTGCAGCAGAGGCAGCCATTGTCTGTATATCCCAAATCCAATTGGGCTTAGTAGCTCGCCCTTGGAGGGATAACACATGGCTGATGCCACAAGCTTCATCCCTAATGGTTTGGAAATGTTATAAGCTACAGTAATACCCTTCATATTTAACAAAAAAAAATATAGTTCATGGATTAAACATACCATCCAAACATACATCTGTGTCTATAACAAAATAACCTACCAAGCTTATGAAAGTACTGTTAAATACCATAATCCTAATTGCTTGTGCTTCATTAAGTAGGATTGAAAGGTCATTCCTGGACAAAACTGTCAGCCCATGAAAGTGAAAACAGCCAGATTGACCAGGAGTTCAAGACAACATCTCCAGAGAAAATAGACTGGTTTTTGCTTCTCATCCACCACTGCCCCTTTTTCGAAGCCTAGGGAACAATCTGCAGAAGAGGGGGCATGGTAAGAATGTAAGGGGCTGTGATTGGATGAATGGTGGAACTAACAGCAATATAGTCGGGACATTCATTTGATCAACTCGATTGAACATGCAAGCCCCCCCCTGCGGGATGTGGGACCATGGCTGTTGTGTTTTCGGCACAACGGCACTGCAAATTGGTTTTACGGGAAGGATGCTTGTACTCAATAGATTAACATTCTTGCTAAAAAATGAAAAAAATTGAGAAAGATGCAGGAACAGTTTATGGCAGAATGCATGATCTCAGGATGGGGTGGGGTGGGGTGGGGGAAGGGAAAGGGAATAGAGCCTGAACTGAAGTGGAAAATGATGTTATGAAATTACACAAAGCATCAATAAAAAAGAATTTTTAAGAAAATTTTCAAAATACAAGACCATAAATGTTAATTGTATATAATATAGCAAATATGACTAGAATGGAACAGTTGGACCTCTAAAGATGGCTCAGGTGGAAAAGTGATTGCCCTGTGAACATGAAGACCTCAGCTCAGATTCCTGGGAAATAAGTGAATCCCAAAGCAGCATTTTGCATGCAATCCAAGAACTGGGAAGACAGATGGAGGAAAGTATCTTAGGTTTGCTGCATATCCAATCTCATTAATTTGTGAGCAATATGTTCTCAAAAAATTAGAGCAGATATTTGATTGAAGAAGACATCTGACATTGGACTCTAGCCTGTGCATACCATCTCACAGGTATGCACACACACCACACAGATACATATCTTCTATCTGCCCACAAACATGTACAAAACATCATTGAAAGATTAAATGCTACATTAGGAAGACAAAGGTGTACTAATAACTGCATACCTTTTGAAGCTATTAACATGAAATCTTTAAGAAAATGCATACATGATGTACTAGCCTAGTCTAAACATCTATAATTCAAAATGCTTCATGGGAATTTCCTCATCTGAAAGGTCACATTAAAAATGAAGGCACAATAAAAATACCGTATAAGAAGAAACGCAGATTTTTTACCTCAGGTATTTGTGGGAAAAGATGTAGATGTTTGGCTGGAATGGTGGCTCAGAAGTTTTATGGGAGATACTGCTCTTAAAATAGAAGTTCAATTTCCAAGGATCATTTGGGGTGATTCATAACAGCCTATAACTCTAGTTCTAGGGGAATCAGATGCCTCTGGCTCCATGGCACCTGGCCAATTTTTTTTGGTTGTTTTTTTTTAATTTGTGTATTTATGGTCCGTATGGGTATGAATGTCTGTCTGCATGCAAGTTGTGCACACGGGCAATTTTATACATAGACCTCACCACCACCCCCAGTCACAGACCCCCCCACACACACACTCACACACTCACACACCCCACAATCATATATATATATGCATATAATATATATATATCAGAGTTTAGAATTAAAAATAGAGAAAAGGGTTGTAAGAATATAATATTTATTTTTATTTTTACATAAACATTTTAGAGACAATAACTCTCTTTACTAAAATATCTCATTATCTGTATGCAAATACTTCAAAATCTAAAAATTTTAAATTCATAAATTCTCTGGCTCTAAGTACTTGGTGAAGGCATATGTGATCTGCAGTTAGAGAATGTAAAATTAGTGCTGCAGATCAACATACAATGTGTGTGTGTTGACATATGTGGGAGACAATGAAGGGATGTGGAATACCATTGGGTGAATAAATGTGCTCTACAATTGATTAAGATAATGCTTATAAAACTATACAAGAAACAATTGTACATTAAATTTTGGCAATTTTCATGGCATGAGCTATGTCTCACCAATGTTATTTTTAACATAATTTTCATTTTATGTTTACAAATTTTGCTTTGTATCATTTCAGATTCTTGTTAAAGTTGACTAAATAGAATCCACATTGACATTAAAAATAAAGTATATGCTCTGTTAAAGAAAACATTTATAGTGAAAACGAAAAGGGCTCTTGTTTCCAGAAAGATAATTTATATACATCCATCATTTAAAAAATTGTTGTTTTCATTTTTCTATTACACCAAAATAGTAATTGACCACCCATTGATTCAAAATTAGAAATTTCATCTTATATTAAATAATGGGGAATAGCAATCTCTGTCTAAATGTAAAATTCTCCAGCTCTTGTTAGAATATTTTTATATATAAATATTAAAACACTTCTACTAAACATCCTGTACCATTTTGATTCAGATTTAAAGAAAATAGAAAACATATCACCATAATTTTATATAAACTGATTTGATTTCCTCTATATTTGATGTAATACAGAGATGATGTTTACTGTTAACAAAGGGAGAGCTCACAGTCTAGCTAAAAATCTTCTGAACTTGTGTTTCTTTATGTCTCCTTTGTGGCCAACAAAGTTGATTACTATTGAAAGGTCAAGGAAAAATAGGTATTTACAGACAAAGAGAGTTGAGAACAATACTGTCAAATGAATTGACCATGGTGTAAAAAGTAAAGAAGTGTGAAGTCATTAAATGGCTTGATATAATTCCCTCATGAGACTACTTTAGTGAGAAAAACAAATAAATGATTTTATGTATAAGGTGACTTGTCCCAAATAATATAAATCTCTTAAAGTAATTCATTCTCCTGTACATCAAATTGAAGAGGACATTATCATTCATGGGGGTTTATATATAATTTGGAATGTTTCTATTATCTTTCAATGCAGTTAAACATAACTGAATTATAATACAGAAATTTAATAAATACAGTAATAAATTTCAGATTAAATGTCTTCAAATTTCATTTTTATTGAAATATTTCAGGTAGTTTTTATTAAAAATGCATCATAAATAATATTTGGAACCCTATCATAGTTATAGTTTCTTACATTAAAATTACAGTGATTATAAGTCTGATTTTCTGAATTTTACACTTCTAATTCAAGACCTGAATCATTACTGATGGAGAATATAGGTTAGTAATAGAAAGAGGGATATATATTTATATTTATTTTATAAACACACATATGTTTCCTCATTTGTGGATAGCATGTGATTATATCATGCTATAGTTTTATTTTTCATTTAGCAACATGAATTCCGCCACTTCATCCATTCACACATACAACTCTATTACTATTCAATAGTTTTCTAAAATGTCATTTATACCATATACCCATTAGGCCAAACTCTAAAATATATTATATGAATCATATTAGATGATTTTAAATGTTTTCATTATGAAACTTTTTTATTATACTACAACTACAGATTCTGCAACATACAATATGTAATTTACAACAAAATAAATACAAAAAATCATTAAAAAACAGAAAGATATCTTCATCAGCACCATCATTAAAAGCATTCTATTTATATATTAAAATACTGAGGATATTAACCTGAAGGCCTGGAAAATCTAGGAGCCAATTTTGTTAAAGATGAAGAAGAAATGACTGCTAAAGAAGACTGTGAGACTGGAAATAATATTTAATATTTTATAAAATATTGATGTCAGCCTTATCTTATTTTCATTATATCATACTTTTCTAATTTAAAGTATATTGCAAATAAAAGCTGTTTTTGTTTGTTTGTTTGTTTTGTTTTGGTCTCTTTGAGACAGGGTCTCCTTTAGTGCTCATGGCAGGCCTTGAACTTGCAGAGATCAACGTTCCCTCGGCCTCCTGAGTGGTTGGGATTAAAGGCATGGACATCACATGCCCAGATATACCATATATTATATATATATATATATAATATAATATATATATATATCCAGTGGTTGGCCAAAGAAACAGGTAGATCATGGTGGAAGGTCATGAGAATCACTGACTTTGATTACTCATGATTTACCACTGGAGAAGGGAAAAATTCCACTGTCCCTTGACCCAACTGGAAAAGATAATAAGTAGAAATGGGATATTTATAAGAACAACAACAAAGACTACTTTACTGAGAAAAAAGTAAATTTCAACTTTTAACAAGTACACTATCAATTTTAGTTTTCTAATTTTCAAATTTGCAGGTATCAGTTACATTTGTGTCAAATTTAGTCTAATCAGAAGAGAAGAATTTAAATAACTGCAGTAAGAATCTTCCAATATTGAAATACTTTGTTATAAATTGTGTGGAAATTTCTCATCCTGAATTTTTTAAAGCCATAAAGAGAAAAATCTGGGATATAACAGAAATCATTGGAGCTCCCATAAGACGCCTTAAAAGTGAGAATATGTTCATTTTTCAGATGTCCTTTTATAACATTTATTTTAATATAATACTTTTATTGATGTTTTGTGTATTTCATAAATAATTTCTCATTCTAATTTAAACACATTCCCCTCCCCCCCCCCTCCCTTTCCTTTCCCCCCACTTCACCACAGTTCCTGCATTCTCCCATACATGTCCGGCATCTTTTTCTCAGTCCTTTAAAAATTTTTTTTAAAGATTTTTTTATGGACAAATTTATGGTTTATTGTTTGGGTCAGATTTTAACTATATCAGTCCATTCTTTGACCCAGTACCTATGTTGTTGTTGGCTCCTTCCATTTTGTATTGCTCCAAATTATCCCTAGATAACATCATAGAGTACCAGAATTATGTCTTCCGTAAATATACTCTATGTTAACTCCACCATATGTTTAGGAAAGTCACATTTTCCCCCTGTTTAATTTTTTTATATTACTCTAAAATATGACTATATACTTTCCATCCATATATATTAATTACCATGCTTGAAAATAAGTGGTAAATTAATTCCTAGGGTTCATTAATATATTCACATTAAAACATCACAGTGTGCTTTCAGATAGAAAGAAATATACAAAAAGTTGTTCAGATCGCATATTTTAATTGGGGGATTTGGTACCAGCATCCACAAATGAGGATCCTGTTTTTGTTTCTGTTTTGTTTTTGCTTTCTTTTGTTGTGGTTTTGTTTTTTTTTTTGCGGGGGGGGGTGGAGGTGGGACAGTTTTGGGGGGTTACCTCACTTAACGTAATGACTTCCAGTTCCATCTATTAACCTGCAATGTTCATGATGTCATCTTTCTTTAACTGCATAGAATGATCATTGTAGCTGTCACATTTTTTTTTTTGTATGTGTATGAATGTACTGTCCTGCATGTTAGGTCTGTGCACAATTTCGTGAAATGCGGCGGAGGGCCAGAAGAGGTCTTGGATTCCCCGGGAACTGGAGTTACTCCCTGGAATTGGAGTTAAGACGGTTCTTTAGCCGCCATGTGGTGCTGGGGGATCGAACCCAGGTACTCGGCAAGAGCAGTAGGGGTGCGCTTAACCGCTAGGCGATCTCTCCAGCCCCCGTGTTATGGTAAATTTTTTAGAAAATAAATCAGTTGAGGGGCACTTGGGTTGGTTCAACCTCTTCCCTATTGGGAAGAGAGCTGCAATAAACATAGATGTACATGAAGCTTTGTGGTAAGATGAGTCTTATGGTTATATACCCAGTATTTGTATGGGTGGGTCAGGTGTTAGGCCCATATTGAGTTTCAAGGCTTCTCCACACTGCTTTCCATATGGTTGTACAAGTTTATGTTCCCACCAGCAGTGGATGAGTGTTCCCCTTTCCCTGAAACCTCTCCAGCATTTGGTGTCTTTTTTGATTTTCTGGAACTTTACCAGACTTATCAGGGGAGATGATTTCTTAAAGTGGTTTTTATTTTGCATTTTTTATTTTATTTTATTTTTTTAGGTTGAATTTTTTTTTTATTTAATTTTATTTTTCTTTCTGTATGTGTACGAATGTCCTGTCTGCAAGCAAGTCGGTGCACCCGTGTCGTGCAATGCCGCGGAGGTCCAGAAAGGGCGTCGGTTCCCCTGGAACTGGAGTTCTCCTGGAATTGGAGTTTCAGTGGTTCTCGGCCCACCCATGTGGATGCTGGGGATCCTCTGCAAGAGCGTCGGTCCTCTGCAAGAGCGTCCGGCGGCGCTTACTGCTAGGCCATCTCTCCAGCCCGTAAGTTCATTTTTTAAATTATAAGATGTTGAACACGTTTTAAGGTGTTTATTCTCAACCAATTTTTACTTCCTTATTGGTGTAGGCTCTGTTCAGCTCGTTACTCCATCTTTTTGGAGCAGTTATTGTTTCCTTTTTTTGTTTTCAGTAGTTTATATATTCTGGGAATAAATGCTGTGCAATGTATCAGCCATGAAGGTTATCTCCCACTCTGTGGGTTTTTCTCTTCAATTCAGTAATGGTTTTCTTCACGGTACAGAAGCTTTGAGTTTTTGATGAGGTCCCAATTGTCATCTGTTGAACTTAATTCTTGCACAGCTTATGTTTTGATTTAGAAAGCCTTTTCCTACTCCTATGTCTTGTAGATTGCTGTCCACTTTTTT
>VZQC01001139.1:917413-968769 GCA_009823505.1 Rhizomys pruinosus | reverse complement strand
AAAAAAAAAAAAAAAAAATGTTTTACCGTGTGATAGTAACCTCTGTTGGAAACAGTTTACCCTTTAGTTGCTCTCAAGGACATACTGTTGTTACTCTAGGGTTTTTGCTGTTCTATTCCCTCCCTGTCACAGAGGCTAGTCTGTTCCAGGAAGTGTTTTAGAAAAATATTTGGAAGAGACTTCAAGTAAACATGCTAGAGTCTGTGGCAGGAGGGCCTGCCCTTGTTTATTTCTCCTGTTATAAAGCAAGGAGAGAAAGTGTTTTTAGCTCTTAATTCCAAGCTATAGTCTATCATGGTGGGAAGGCAACAAAGGAACATGAAACAACTAGTCACATCCACAGGCAGGAACAGAGAAATGAAGGCATGCATGCTTAGTACTCAGCTAACTTTCTCTACTCTTATTACAGTTCAGGCCCCCAAACCAGGCAATGGTGCTACTTGTTTTCAGGCTGGATCTTCCCACATCCATTAAGTCAATTAAGACAACCCCCCACAGACCATTCCCATAGGCCAATCTAATCCAGACATTTGTCTTTGAGACTCTTTTCCCAGGTGATTCCAAATTGTGTCAAGTTGACAGTTAAGATGGTAATGAAGTCATTCTCTAACTGTAAATTAGAGCCAGCCGACTGTTATAGAGGTAATCTCTTATAAAACCAGTAAAACTGCTTTCTTTAATTGACTAATAGACATAGGAACTGTGAAAAGGATTATTCTCTATTCAGAACCAAATATAATACTAGAGTCTCTTTAAGTTGTGCATTTAAGCAAAATATATTAATACAGGAGAGCTCTGATATCAGCAATGGATTATTCTGCCAAGGAGAACGTTGGCCAGGGGAATCCAGGCCCCCCCCCACCAAAGGTAAAGGCTTCTTGCCTATAAACTGGGATACCTGCAAGAAGAGAGGCTATAAGGCTCTGCTGTCGAAGACCTGATGTAAGCATGGCAAAGATGTATTGAGACCGCACTTGCAAGTATACAGTTCGTCTCTGGAATATCCGAGAGTGTTACCAAAGGCCACCAAACCGATAAAGCAAATACTGGTCTCCTTGAGTCAAGCAAGACTCCTCCATCAGCATCAGCTACACCTCACCTGCCTGGAAATACTGTGCAGCAGTGGCAGCCATATGCCTCTATATCCCAAATCGAATTGGCTATTAGCTCTCTCCTTGGAGGAATAAGCCACAGCTGATGCCACAAGCTTACATCCTCTAATGGTTAGGAGATGTTATAAGCCACAGTAAGATCCTGTCATATTTAACGGAAAAAAAATGTAATTCATGGATTAACATACCATCCAAACATTAAAAATTAATTTAAAAAAAAAAAAGAAAAGAAAAAATGAAAAGGAGAAAAAAAAATAAATAAAAGGCTATGCTTGAATGTAGAAAATCAACTTTTTTCTTTGAGATCTAGGTGAAATGGATGCTTGCTACTGTTTTGTTGTTACTCCTTTGTCCAAATTTCCCCTTTTTTGGTCTCTAGAGCATCTTTATATTTCTCCACTCATGAATGACTATGAGAAAAGAAGTCTTTTCAGATTTAACCACTTCTTTCATTGACTAGAACTGAATTTTATTGTATTTTATCCTTCTATATAAGTGATTGTAAAGCAATTAGAGACTGTATGGATTATTCTCTTTTACTAATGTGACTCTTTAATATATGATGACCTTAATCAATTTTTAAAATAATCTTCATTTGACAATATGCCTGGTTAATTTTATTCTGACTATACCAGACCTAACATTCATAAAACTTATGGAGCAATTATTGATCTTACATACATTACAGAAGTCAGCCAGTTTTTAATGATTTACAAGTTAACAAGGATCTGACAACCTTGTGGGTTAAATTTTTTTAATTCCCTTGAACTTTCCCTGTGTCCCCTTTAAAACTTTGTTTCTTCAATCCCATTTTTCCACAGAAGAGAGAGCTCCTTTAGAAGGCAGAAGAAATATTCCATTCGGTTCTATAAATGTTTCTTTGGATATTTGCCTATTTTCTCTCAATAAGGTTGTATATCTAATTTAATTTGGTTCCAAAGTGTTAAATGCATCAATTGAATTACTTCTAAGCAATAGGTTAATGGGTCATCAATTTTTCCTGAGATTTTGAATTAAGTGTCCTATGGTTGAGGTACTTGGGAAAATATTTCTGAATAACATTTAAAGCTTCACAACTTTGTTTTGATGTTGTTTTAGTTCCAATTCCTTTAAGTAAATTCATTAATTGCCATGTACTTGCACCAGGTTAAGGAGATAAAGAGATCTGCATAGCAAAACCAGAAAGGTAAACATGAAAGTGAAAGTTTGAGCAAAGTTCCTTGTAATTCAGGTCTTGTAGAGAATGAGATAAAAGCAAAATATGAATAAAGAATTATTAAAGCCCATAGGGCTTTAATAACCACACAAAACAGCATTATGCTTGTTGTCAAATCACTTATCCTCCTGTATAACTGAGAACATCCAATAATTCCTTTTTTCTTCAGGACTTTTCCAGCTGTCAATCTATGAGTTAACACTGTGGTATGAGACATCAAAGAAAGTCTTGTTCTTGATGTCATACAATTTACAATGTTTAACTGAGACATTCTAAATTTCCCTTTTTCCCTTAGGACTTCCCAGACACTGATCTGTGTTTGTATAGAGTCTCTTCCTCACATGGAAGGCCAAAATACAATGTTTCTAAGTCAAATTAATTGAGAGTTAACCACAATGACATAAGGACTGGGTCAAAGAACGGACTGATATAGTTAAATTCTCCCCAAAACAATAAACCTTTGCAGAGAAAAACTTTTAAAAATCTGCTCATGCTTCAAAAAAGGGAAGCCTGGTCTAGCAAGACCTGACTTTGTCCTTGAGTGGATGGAACTGGTGATTGAAAAGCCAAAAGGAGCCAGGGGCTCCCTCCCCTCCCCCCAAAAAACCCTGAGTGACTCTTGAGGACCAGATCCTCAAGTGACCTTGAGAAAACAAAAACCTTAGTTAATCTGGACTGTGTGGCCTTAAACACCCCAAAGGAAAGTATAACCAGAAATAAATAAATAGTAAAGCCTGAGAAATTGTACTTCAGGCATAAAACTTAAGATCTTAGTAAAAAGACAAAAGAGCACAGTTGTTCTGCCTGTCTTACGGGCAAGTGCAGCTACCCTGTGGCTGCCACTGCTTTTGGCATCATTCAAAGACGTGAGAAGACACAGCTTTTCAACCTTCCAATATGGACTGAAGCCTCATGTCTCTCCAAGAATCTTCCAAACCTTTGGTGCCAGATGGGGACTGCTGAGACATCCGATTTGTGGACTGAGCTACTACTGGGGTTTCCACTTCTTCAGAGTATAGACTGCCATTGTTGGGCAACCCAGGCTGTATCATAGAGACCAGAACAGGAAGATCAAGACAGGACACAGTTCTTACTGGACCTCATTTGGTGACCATGGGAAGGGAAAACCCCAGTGTGGAACACATGGGCAGAACTGATGGTGGTTTGGGTTTGCCAAGGAGGAGCCTTCAAACAAGGCATCTTTCAGCATAATTAAAAAAAAAAAAAAAAAAAAAAAAAAAACATAAGCTGATGGGGCCCCATCTGGCCTAGCAGTTAGGAGCACCGACTGCTCTTGCAGAGGACCCAGGTTCGATCCCCAGCACCCACATGGCGGCTGAGAACCATCTGTAACTCCAATTCCAGGAGAACTCCAGTTCCAGGGGAATCCAAGACCCTCTTCTGACCTCTGCGGCATTGCATGACAAGGGTGCACAAACCTACATGCAGACAGTACACTCAAACACATACAAAAATAAATAAAATTAAATTAAAAACATAAGCAGATCAAAAAAATCATAAGCTAAAGATGCTAAAACATATGATATATGTGGCATGCCTATGTGCCTATTTTGGAGTGATGTATATTGGAAGAAATAACAACAACAACAACTACAACAACAGAAAAGACTGTGTCAAAGAACTGACTGAAATGGTGAACTTCTGCTCAAAACAGTAAACTTCTGAATCAAGAATTTTGAGAGAGATTGAGAAAAAGATGAAAAACATGTTTGGCAGAATGCATGAGCTCTGGTGGGGTGGGGGGCAGGGAGGGGGGCACGAGTCTAGATTTGATTTGTAATGTAATTTTGTATGAACTGCACAGAGCTTCAATAAAACATTGGCTTAAAAAAGACTGAGAAAAAGATGCAGGACATCTATGGCAGAATGCATGAACTGGGGTGGGCTGGGGGGAAGGAAAAGGGGAATATGTCTAAACTCAACTGAAAAATGCTGTCTGATATACACAAAACATCAATAATAAAAAAGAGTTATGCCTGAATAAAGAAACAGCCTGACTCAGAATTTAAGGTCAAGTGTGGGGCCGAAATATTGAGGGTTTGCTCTTTCAGATGTCTCCCAGAACTGTGCTCCCCCAACAAATTTCACTCATACTTTTATTGTAGTGGAATTTACAGCATCAACTGGGAAAGTAGAAGCAGGGACCCATCTTTGTCTTAGCAGAGAACATTGACCTTTGTTCCCTATGCATAAATTATCTCATACACACAAAGTCAAGCAGAATTCTCAATTCTTCTTACTGCATTCAACAAGAATACACCACTTCCAGCACTCTGATATATTAAATAAGTACATTCATATTCAGTCCATATTTTACATAGAAGGCAAAGTAGAGTCCTGTGGGATTAAGAGCATATTAAGGTCATAACAGGAGAACATGCTTTAGAGAGCTTGTTTACATTACAAAGAGTAGCTTTTTCAGTTGTAGATAGGTGAAAGTAATTAATCTAGACTACATCCATATTAGAAGTCATTCCTTCAACGAAGACATGTTTAACTTTGTCAAATGTGTTTTATGCATTTATTGAACAGATCACATGATTTTTGTCTTTAAGTCCAAGTGTACTGATATGCATATGTCAAACCAATCTGGCATCATTGGATTGAAACCAATTTAGTCATGATATAAGATCTTCTTAAAGTTCCTGGATTCATTTTATAACTATCTTATTGACAATTTTTGTGTCTGTGTTTATTAGGGAAATTGGCTTATAGTTTTCTTTTATTGTAACATGGTTATTGGGTTTTGGTGACAGCTCTGCTTTGTAGAATGAGTTTCCTAGTATTCCTCCCTGTTATTATTTATTTATTTATTTATTTATTTATTTATTTATTTATATTTTAAGGGATTCACAATATAAGAGCACAGTTGTTTTCAGATCACATTGACATTGCTCAGTTTGTCATAATGATTAGGCAATTGGTGCTAGCATACACAGATGAGGGACACCATTCATCGTTTGTTTTTCTGGGACTGTGTTACTTCGCTCAGCATGATATCTTCTAGCTCCAGCCATTTACCTGCAAAGCTCATGATGTCATCTTTCTTTACTGCTGCATAGAACTCCATTGTGTAGATGTACCACATTTTCTCCATCCACTCAGCAGTTGAGGGGCACTTGGGTTGGTTCCAGCTCCTTGCTATTGTGAAGAGAGCTGCAATAAACATGGCTGTGCATGTATCTCTGTGGTAAGATGAGTCTTGTGAGTACATACCCAGGAGAGGTATGGCTGGTTCAGGTGCCAAGTTCATTACAAGTCTTCCAAGGGTTCTCCACACTGCTTTCCATAGTGGCTGTACCAGTTACATTCCCACGAGAAGTGGATGAGTGTTCCTGTTTCCCCACAACCTCTCCAGCACTTAGTATCATTTGTTTTCTTGATCCTAGCCAGTCTTATTGGAGTAAGATGATATCTTAAAGTAGTTTTGATTTGCATTTCCTTAATGATTAATGATGTTGAACACTTCTTAAGATGTTTCTCAGCCATCTCTAATTCCTCAACTGAAGTCTCTGTTCAGCTCTTTGCTCCATCTATTGAGTGGGTCATTTGTTTTTGTTTTTTTTTCTTCTTTGTTTTTTGAGTAGTTTATATATTCTGGAAATCAATGCTTTGTCAGATGTACCTGTAGTGAAGGTTTCCTCCCACTCTGTGGGATTTCTCTTCACTTCCTTGATTGTTTCTTTTGATGTACAGAAGATTTTGAGTTTAATGAGGTCCTATTTGTCAATTTTCAACCTTAATTCTTGCGCAGCTCCTGTCTGATTTAGGAATTCTTTTCCTACACCTATGTCTTATAGTCTGCTGCCAACTTTTTCTTCTATCGCCTTCAGAGTTTCGGGTTTCCCATTGAGGTCTTTAATCCATCTGGAGTTGACATTTGTACAGGGCAAGAGGTGGGGGTTTAATTTCATCTTCTACAAGTGGTGATCCAGGTTACTATGCCCAGAAAAAAATGTCGATTATAGTTGAAGGAGAGAGAAAAATCTTCCATGACATAAACAAGATGAAAGAATACATGTCCGGAAACCAATCCTTCAGAGAATACTTGAACCAATTCAAAGGACAGAAGAAAGTAGCAACCATCCCCAGGCATCTAGAAAGAGAAATCAATAAAAGCATAACTACAGAAGTAGAAACCTAAAGCAAAACCACAAATGGATAATAAGGTGAAAGGAAGCAACACAAACTTGTCAGTCATAACCTTCAATATAAATGGACTAAATTCCCCAATCAAAAGACATAGACTGGGAGATTGGATTAGGAAACAGAACCCATTGATATGCTGTCTACAACAGGCATCAAACCCCTCTGTGGATCCTACTTGTAACAACTGATTATAAGGAGTCCTAATGAAACTTGCCTTTTAGGTGCCACAAAGTTTTAATATGACTTTCTTTCCTCCCCTTCATAGAACAAGGAGGAATATGATGATGATGATGAGGTCGTTCTCTAATTGGATCCAACTGTTATAGAGGTAATTTCTTATAAAACCTGTAAAACTGCATTCTTTAATTGACTAATAGACATAAGAACTGTGAAAAGGATTATTCTCTATTCAGAACCAAATATAATACTAAAGTCTCCTTGAGCTGTGCATTTAAGCAAAATATATTAATACAGGAGAGCTCTGATATCAGCAATGGATTATTCTACCAAGAAGATGTTGGCCAGGAAATCCAAGCCCCCCCCCAAAAAAAAGTAAAGGCTTCTTGCCTGCAAACTGGGATAACTGCAACAAGAGAAGTGATAAGGCCCTGCTGTCAAAGACCTGATGAAAGCATGGGAAAGATGTATTGCGACTGTATTGCACTTGCAAGTGTACAGTTGGTCTCTGGAATACCAGAGAGTGTTACTAAAGGCCACTAAACCAATAAAGCAAATATAGGTCTCCTTGAGTCAAGCGAGACTCCTCCATCAGTATCGGCTACACCTCACCTGCCTGGAAATACTGTGCAGCAGTGGCAACCATATGTCTGTATATCCCAAATCTAATTGGCTATTAGCTCTCTCCTTGGAGGAATAACCCACGGCTGATGCCACAAGCTTACATCCTCTAGTGGTTAGGAGATGATATAAGCCACAGTAAGACCCTGTCATATTTTACAGAAAAAACACAATTCATGGATTAATATACCATCCAAACATCTGTGTCTATACCAAAGTAACCTACCACAACAATTAGTACTGTTTAAATACCTATATATCTAGTTGCTTGTGCTTCATTAGTAGGACTGAAAGGTTATTCCTGGACAAACTGTCAGCCCTGAAAGGAAAACAGCCATAATTGACCAGAGTCCAAATCGACAGCTCCAGAGAAAGTAGACTGTTTTGCCTCTCATCCACCTGTGTCCCTTTTCTAAGCCTAGGGAACAATCTGTGGAAGAGGGGGCATGGTAGAATGTAAGGGCTGTGATTGGGGCGAATGGTGAAAATACAGCAATATAGAGTGGACACTTATTTGATTAACTTTACTGTACATACAAGCCCCCCCACTTGGATGGTGGGACCCTTGGGCTGTGTGGATTTGGGTGCAACTGCTTGCAAATTGATTTTACATGAAGGATGCTTGTACTCATAAATTATTACTTATTGTCAAAAAATGAAAAAAATAAATTAAGTAAAAAAGAAAACATTATTTTCAACACCAATTGTCACAGTTGAAGACATTTGAAATATATATGACTGTCAATAAGTTCTCATAATAATCCTGAACAGTAGCACAAAAAGGAACTCCACCATGAAAATCAGCTTTATTAAGAGAGAAATTTTACTGGCAAGTGCAGCTACTCTGTGGCTGCCATTGCTTTTGCCATCCTTCAAAGACGTGAGAAAACACAGCTTTTCAACCTTCCAATATGGACTGAAGACTCATGTCTCTCCAAACCTTCAGTGCCAAATTGGGACTGCTGGGACATCCAACTTGTGGACCGAGCTACTACTGAGGTTCCTGTTTATTCAGAGTATAGACTGACATTGTTGGACTACCCAGGCCGTATCATGGAGACCAGTACAGGAAAATCAACACAGGATGCGGTGCTTACTGGACCTCATTTGGTGACTATGGGAAGGGAAAACCCCAGTGTGGAACACAAGGGCAGAACTGATGGTGGTTTGGGCTTCTCAAGGAGGAGACATCAAACATGACATCTTATAGCCTAAAAACAATCATAAACTGAAGGTGCTAAAACCTATGATACATGTGGCATGTATATGTGCATATTTTGGAGTGATTTATATTGGAAGGAATAACAACAACAATAGCAACATAAAAGACTGCATCAAAGAATTGACTGAAACGGTGAAACTCTGCTTGAAACAGTAAACTTCTGCATCGAGAATTTTGAGAGAGACTGAGAAAAAGATGAAAAACATGTTTGGCAGAATGCATGAGCTCTGGTGGGGTGGGGGGCCAGGGAGGAGGTCACGGTCTAGATTTTATTTGTAATGTAATTTTGTATGAAATGCACAGAGTTTCAATAAAACATTGGCTTAAAAAAAGAGAAATTAAAAAAAAAAAAGAAACACATCTTACCAACAAGGACAGGCACCACCTTAAAGTGAAAGGATGGAAAAAAATATTCCAAGAAAATGGTACCAAAAAGAAAGCAGGTGTTGCTATTTTAATATCAGACAAAATAGACTTCAAAGTAAAAGAAATCAGAAGAGACAAAGAAGGCCATCACATTTTTTTCCAAAGGAACAATCCACCAAAAAGATTTCACAATTATGAATATATATGCACCAAACTCTGGTGCACCAAAATTTATAAAGACAATTCTCCAGGACCACAAGGTACAGATTAATCCCAGTACACTCATAGGAGAGGAATTCAATACCCCACTGAGTCCTTTGGACAGGTCAACAGGACAAAGACTAAACAGAGAGATATCTGAACTGAACGATATGATACACCAAATGGACCTCACAGACATCTACAGAATATTCTACCCTAATACCAGAGAGTACACTTTCTACTCAGCACCCCAGAGAACATTCTCCAAAATCGACCACATACTGGGACACAGAAAAAACCTCCACAAATACAAAAAGATTGAAATAATTTCATGAATTCTATCAGACCACAGTGCAATAAAGCTCACTATCAACACCAGGATAAGCCCTACTGCCTACAAGAACACATGGAGACTAAACAACACACTCTTGAATAATGAATGGGCCAAGGAAGAGATAAAGAAAGAAATAAAAGCATTCCTGTAACTGAATGAAAATGATAATACAACACAACAAAACCTATGGGATACTTTAAAAGCAGTCCTAAGCGGTAAATTTATAGCCCTGGGTGCCTACATTAGAAAAACAGAAAGATTACCTCTACAATAGTTGTCTCCAATTTACAGACGGTTCTCAGCTACCATGTGGGTGATGGGGATCAAACCCGGGTCCTCTGCAAGAGCAGTCAGTTCTCTTAACTGCTAGGCCATCTCTCCAGCCCCATGATATCACCTTTCTTTACTGCTGCATAGAACTCCATTGTGTAGATGTACCAGATTTTCTTTATCCACTTGTCGGTTGAGGGGCACTTGGGTTGGTTCCAGCCCTTTGCTATTGTGAAGAGAGCTGCAATAAACATGGATGAGCATGTATTTCTGCAGTAGAATGAGTCTTGTGGGTTGTGTATATGAGTGTATTGCCTCCATGTACATTTTTTTTAATTCAGGAGGATTTGTATTGGTGTTTCAATTTCTTTATTTGTTGTATATCTCTTTAAACTCTTGATATCTCAATGTTAACTTTGTTGGATCTGTTGAATGTAGAAATTTGTCCATTTCTTTTAATTTTAAATGTTCAATAGAGTGTAGGTTTTTTAAAGTATTCCCTTACAATGTTCTGGTTATTTTTGGTGTCTGTTGTGATGTTTTCCCTTTCATCTCTGACTTTGTTGATTTGGATTTTCTGTTTCTTCTTTTGGTTAACTGGGCGAAGAGTCTATGTTGTTTAGTTTTTCAATCAGCTCTTATATTCAATAATTCTTTGTCTTGTTTTCTTTTTTCCTAATTCATTTATTTCTGTTCTGATTTACATTATTTCTTCTCTTTTTTTTATTTATTTATTTTTTTAATTTCAGTTATATGCTATTTTTTTCTTTTTTTTAATTTATTTTTATTGATGCTTTGTGTATTTCATACATTATTTCTTCTCTTATACTGGGTTTAACTTTGATTTGTTCCTGCTTTTCTAAATTCTTGAGTTCTACCATTAAGTAATTTGTGCTATTCCTGATTCTTTTTTAATTTTTTATTATTTTTTATGTGTATGAGTGTACTGTCTGCATGTAGATTGATGCACTGGTGTCATGCAATGCCGTGCAGGTCAGAAAGGGCATTGTTGTATATGGCTTTGAGTATATTTAGGAATGTTCCCTTCAGTCCAATTCTCTCTGGAACTTTAAACATGAAGGGATGCTGGATCTTGTCAAAGTCTTTTTCTACATCAATTGAGATGATGTGATTTTTGTCTTTCAGCCCATTTATGTGTTTTATGATGGTTAATGATTTACTTATGTTGAACCATCCCTTCATCTCTAGTATGAAAGCAACTTGATCATGATGGATGATCTTTTTGATGTGGATCTGTATGCAATTTGCAAGTATTTTGTTGAGAATTGTTTCATCTGTGTTCATTAATGAGATGGGTCTATAGTTTTTTTGGGGGGTTGCCTCTTTGCCTTGTTTTGGTATGAGTGCTGCTGGCTTCATAGAAGGAATTTGGGAGACTTCCCTCTGTATCCTTCTGAAAAGTTTGAGTGGTAAATGTTGTAAGATCTCTATAAATGTTTTATAGGATTCTGCTGTGAAACCATCTGAGCCTGGGATTTTATTTTTTAGTGGAGAGGCTTTTTAAAATTATACCTTCAATTTCCTCAAATGTTATTGTTCTGTTTAAACTGTCAACTTTTTCTTGGTTAAGCTTTGTTGCTTCCTAGGATTTCAGATATTCATATATTTCTCTTAGGTTTTCGAACTTAGTAGCGTATAGATTTTTGAAGTATTCTAGAATGATTGGATCTTTATCTGTTGTGATGTTTTCCTTTTCATCATGAATACTATTAATTTGCAGTTGCTCTTTCTTTCTTTCCTTGGTTAACCTGGCTAGAGGTCTGTTTATCTTGTTCATCACTTCAAAGAACCAGCTTTTGGATTCATTGATTTTTTTGTATTGTTTTCTTTGTTTCTATTTCATTGATTTCTGCTCTGATTTTTGTTATTTCTTCCNTTTTTTTAATGTGGGCACTTAGGGCTATAAATTTCCTTTTTAGCACTGCTTTTAAAGTATCCCACAGGTTTTGTTATGTTGTCTTGTCTTTTTCATTTAGTTCCATGAATACTTTTATTTTGTTGTTTATTTCTTCCCTTACCCATTCATTATTGAAGATTGTGCTGTTAAATTTCCATGTGTTCTGGTAGCTAGTCAGGCTTATTCTGGTGTTAATATTGAGCTTTATTGCACTGTGATCTGATAGAATGCATGAGATTATTTCAATCCTTCTTATTTGTTGAGGTTTCTTTTGTGTCCCAGTATGTAGCCAATTTTGGAGAATGTTCTATGGGGTGCTGAGTAGAAAGTATGTTCTCTGGTCTTTGGATGAAATACTCAGTAGATGTCTGTGAGGTCC
This sequence comes from Rhizomys pruinosus, assembly GCA_009823505.1. Classification (NCBI taxonomy): domain Eukaryota; kingdom Metazoa; phylum Chordata; class Mammalia; order Rodentia; family Spalacidae; genus Rhizomys; species Rhizomys pruinosus. The sequence continues at coordinate 956,783 of VZQC01001139.1, read as the reverse complement.
ATTTGTTGTATTGTATTGCTCAGTTCCAATGTCTCTCTGTTTATGTTTTGTCCAGTTGATCTATCCAAGGGGCTCAGTGGGTTATGGAAGTCCCCCACTATTAGTGTGTTGGGATTAATCTGTGTCTTGAGGACCTACAGAATTGTGTTTATCTATTTCGGTGCACCTGAGTTTGGTACATAAACATTTAGAATTGTGATGTCTTTCTGGTTAATTGTTCCTTTTATAAGGATATAATGGCCCTCTTTGTCTCTTCTGATTGACTTTACTCTGAAGTCTATTTTGTCTGATATTAGAATCACAACTCTTCTTTGCTTTTTGTTACCATTTGCTTGGGATATTTTTTTCCATCCTTCCGCTATGAGTTGATGTCTATCCTTGAGGGTGAGATGGGTTTCTTGTGGGCAACACATAGATAGATTCTGTTTCCTAATCCATTCTCCCAGACTATGTCTTTTGATTGGGGAGTTTAGACCATTGATATTTAAGGTCATTATTGAGAAATGTGTGTTGCTTCATTTCCACTTGTTCTTAGTTTGCATTCTTGGTCTAGATTTGTATTTATGCTGTCATGGTTTTATTAGTTCCTCTCTTTAGTTGGTTAGGTATAGTTGCTCCTTTCCTCTGTTCTTTGGACTGTTTTGAGTATTTTCTGAAGTGTTGGTTTTTTTACATGTATTCTTTCATCTTGTTTATGTCATGAAAGATTTTTCTTTCTCCTTCAACTATAATTGAAATTTTTGCTGGGTATAGTAATCTGGATTGGCATCTAAAGTCCTTTAGCACTGGGAATACTTTGGTACACTTTCTTATGGCTTTCATAGTTTGCAGTGAGAAGTCAGCTGTAATTCTATTGGGTTTCCCCTTGTATGTAATTTGTTATTTTTCTCTTGTGGCTTTCAGTATTTTGTCTTTGTTTTGAGGATCTAGCGTTTTAACTATGATATGGCACAGGGAGTTTCTTTTCTGGTCTTGTCTATTTGGTGTTCAATGTGCTTATTGTATTTGCATAAGTTTGTCTTTTTCCAGTTTGGTAAAATTTTCTTCTATTATCCTGTTGAAGATCGGATCAATACCAATGTCTTGGGATTCTTCTCCTTCCTCTATCCCTATGATGTGGATATTTAGCCTTTTCATAGTATCCCACATTTCCTGGTTATTCAACTCTTCTATTTTTGTTTTTTTTTTCTGTATTTTTTATTTTTATAATGTTTTATTTATCCATTATTTTTCGTGTATGAGTGTACTGTCTGCATGTAGGTTTGTGCACCCATGTCATGCAATGCTGCAGAGGTCAGAAGAGGGCATGGGATTCCCCTAGAACTGGAGTAAAAGATGGTTCTTAGCCGCCATGTGGGTGCTGGAATTCAAACCCCTCTGCAAGAGCAGTTGGCACTCTTAACCATTGAGCCATCTCTCCAGCCCCATTTTAGATATTCCATGTTTTCCTGCAGGTTTGATATTCTGCTTCATCCATTCTGCTTCTTAAGCTTTCTCCCATCCTTTCCTGTTGATTGGATGAATGTTCCATTTCCTTTTTCATTCCTTCCTGTGATTTCTTTAGTATTTCCATTTCCCTTTGTAGCTTGTCATTCTCTACTTGTAGCTTCTTGCTTTGTTGGTATCCTTTTTTTCATTTCAACCTAGGATCTTTTCAGTGTTTCCACTTCCAGACTTTGTCTTTCTCTCCCTCTAGTTCTTTTCAGACATCGTGTTTCTCTTCCTCTAGTTCTTTTTGGAGTTTGTCATTCTCTTCCTCTATTTCTTTTCAGTGTTTATCATTCTTTCCTTCTAGGTCCTTCCTGAGTTTTTCATTTTCTCTCCTTAGTTCTCTGATTTGTTCTTTATATTTTTTTATTTCTTTGAATATGTCTACAATTGTTCTTCTTAGGTCTGTGTCTTGGTTTCATTCTAGGGAGATTGCATTGTAGGAATCTTCTGTCAGACTGTTAGAGTTTGGTGTGGATTTATTATGAGCTTTTCCCATGTTGACTTTTTTGCTGTCTCCTTGACATGTGGATTTGGTTTGTTTGTTTGTTTGTTTGTTTGTTTGTGGTTTTGGATTCTGGTGCCTCAACTTTGGCTGCACAGACTAGATTCACTAACATTATGCCTGCTAGATAGTCTGCAAGCTGGGGGGTGGGGGTGCTCCTTTGGCCCAAGCACCAAACCCTGTTTATCTGCTTTGACTCTGCAACCATGTCTAGGTGCACCCAAGCCTCTTTGCTCTCTGGAACCCAAGCTTGGAGGTTCTGGGGGCAAGTGTGGGGCCCCCAAGGGTCAAGGCAGTTCTGCCTTACTGGTGCAGCATTAAGTCCCAATATTTCTATTTATTTCATGAATTCACTCTTAAATTCCATCCTTTTGTCCAGGCATATTTTCGTATTTTCTTGTACTTCAGTCACAAGTTTATTCTTTTTTTTTTTTTTTTTAGATCTCTCAGATCATTGTGTGTATTCTTTAAAGATGTTGAATTATGGGGCTAGAGAGATTCCTCAGCAGTTAAGAGCACTGACTGCTCTTGCAAAGAATCCAGGTTTGAGTCTCTGGACTTACTTGATGACTAACAACCATTTATATCTTAAGTTACAGGGAACTCTCTGGCTCTCTTCTGACCTCTCAGAGCATTTCATGGCATGGGTGCACTTACATACACACAAAATAAAAATAATAGATAATTTTAAAAAAGATGTTGAATTGTGGGCTGGAGAGATGGCTTAGCATTGAAGAGCACTGGCTGCTCTTGCAGAGGACCCAGGTTTAATTCCCAGCACTCACATTGTATTTAACAACTGTCCTTAACTCCAGTTCCAGGGCATCTGACATTCTCTTCTAAACTCCAGTTCCAGGGCATCTGACATTCTCTTCTAAACTCCGTGGATATTGGACAACATGGGTGCACTGAAATACATGCAAACAGTACACTCAGACACATAAAAAATAAAAATAATAAATAAAATATTTTTACAAGATGTGGAATTATTTGATTATGTTTGTGATTATTCTTTAAATTTAAATTCTGTATCCTAGGGTTCCTCTAGATAGTTCTCATTATATTATACTTGTATAGAACTGGTGAGATTTGTTGAGGACATATTATCTTGGTTTTTCTTACTTGTAGTTGTGGCCTGAACATATAGGTTTCTTTGCTTGGTTGTGTGTCTGATATGAAATTTTTGCTTGCCTTTGCTGAGTTGAAGTATAATTCTGTTTTTTATTGTTGATGTAGCTTGGTTGCTTCCCTGTCAGATATGAATAGTTAGATGAACTGTGTTTCAGTTTCTCAATTTTTATTTTTATTGATGGGACACGATGGTTCTAGGCTCACTATTCAAGAGCTCTCCAACAGGGCAAAGGGACCTAGGACCATTTTAGGATTACAGGAATCCAATTGTGTTGTAGCAGACTAGTATGGAGCTCTCAGGCAGGAGAAGCAGGAGGGACCCTCAGCCTAACATGGGGAGGGGGACAATGTAAGGAGGATCTAAGTAGCTAAGCAGAATAGAAGCAAACCCTAGAGCAGCAAGAGTGAAGGTGGTGTTGAAGGAGGGAGATCAACACCTGTAAATGTGTAAAATTCCTTCTCAGGATTCTCATGCTGTGTCTTATTAGTGTTGCTAATATTTTCATCTGATTCTAATACATTTTTAATTTTATCCATGAATTCTTCAATAAACAACTATTCATTCCATTCTAAATTGTTCATTTTCCATTATTTGTATATTTTTTCAGGTTTCTCTTGCCAGATTACATCTCCTTTTTTTCTGTTGTGTTCTGATAAAATAGATGTTATTTTTTTCAAATTTTTGAATTTGTTAAATCTTTTTGGTGGCCTATAATGAGATCAATTTTAGAGAAGGCTTCAAGCATTGCTCAAAATAATATGTACTCTGTTCATGTTATAATAAAAATAAGATGTTTGTTTACTGCAGAAAACACTAATATGTTGATATCTCAAAATGCCTGAAAAAGTAGTTTAGAAGATTTTTACTATAAATAACTGGTTGCATGTATATATGCATTAGTATATATACTTAATAACCATAGCTAAAATGTTCACAATGTTTACATATATGGATTTATCATATGTCTTATTAGTATGTACAACATTTAGGTTTTTATCTGCTGATTAAAATTAATTTAATGTATGACATCAAATTATAAACCATGATTTCTGATTAATATACTATTCGTAAGCATTCCAAAATTTAGTAACTCAGTCAATAATAATAATAATCTATAATCTCATAGCTTTGATCATTCCAGACCAAAGGATTATTTTAATTGTGTCTATTCCACATAAATAGTATTTTATTTTAGAAATATCAGTTTGCAACGATGTATATAATGAACACTTGGAAGAGAGACTATAGAGAGTCCATGTAGAATGTCTGAGAAAATATTTGAGACTGAAAACATTGGCAAAATCAGTGTTACTGAGAATAGAAGATGGAGTGACAAATAGTGCCCTGCTATTTCATTATTCTTTACGTTTTGAGTTGAAGAGAAACATAAATCCAGTGATCTTTAACCTGGCTTGTAAAGACATCAACTCTGACATTATAAATAGAGGGTTTTCATTTATGTTCGAATCTTTGGAATTTTCCTTGAATATTCAGAATGTCACTTTCTTTGAGTTTAATTTTTGATTTTTTAGGGCTATTTTGAAAGATATTTCCTTGGGATATTGAAATAAAAATATTAAACCTTCGTACCAAAATTCTGTCTACATTGATATTGGTGACTAATGTAGACCTGCTGGATTCAATGCTAATTGATTAAAATACTTGGAAGAACAATCCTAGACTCTAAATCCAGGGCTTTAATGATGCGTTTTCTAGTAATTGCTACTTTCTTAGCAATAATGTTTGAAGTATACATGGTACTCATTTCAATCCAACTGAAAATCGAAATGTTGCAATTAGATTCCTCAAATTGGATTATAGAAACATTTTATTTAATGTTTTAGATAATTCTTGCTAATCCTTAAACTAGCTGTCATTTCAGAATTAAACGTTAATGTGAGAGTGTGGTGAGCTCAGAGGCTAAGTACAGAAAAGGTAATGGTGGGTGTTTAAATTGATTGTGGCTTTTGAATTTTTCTATAATAATAATTAAAGGCTTTTGTCTTTACATTCCCGAAAAAAGCACCTTTAAATATGTACCAGTAGGTCTTGCTGAGCTAAATCACTTACAAATCTTAGCACCTTTGTTTCTTATATTGATAACTGAAAAACAAACCATTTTGAATAACAAGGAATGGGAGACAACAGCATTAGGGTAGTACATGAGTCACAAATAAGCCTACGAACTTTAAAAAATATTGATGTATAAGTCTCTTTGCCTATTTTAGAAGAAATTTTCAAAGAACAAAAAATGACATCAGGGGGAAAAAAAAAAGCAATGAGCATTTAGTACATAGAAACTCCAACACAAACTCTGACCAGCAATTTTTCTTTTTTTTTTTTAACATTTTTTTATTGATGCTTTGTGCATTTCATACATCATTTTCCAATTCAGTTCAGGTATATCTCCCCTTCCCTTCCTCCCCCACCCCCACCCCAACCGAGATCATGCATTCTGCCATGACTGTCCTGCATATCTCTCTCAGTTTTTTTTTTCCATTTTTTAGCTATAAGTGATAATCCATGAGTACAAGCATCCTTCATGTAAAAACAATTTGCAGGCTGTTGTGCCCAAACCTCCACAGCCCCACCTTCCAGCGGGGAGTGAGGGGTTGTATGTTCAATCAGGTTAATCAAATGAGGGTCCAGACTACATTGCTGTAGTTTCACCATTCACCCCAATCGCAGCCCTTACATTCTACCACGCCCCCTCTTCTGCAGGTTATTCCCTCGGCTTAGAAAAGGGGCACAGGTGGATGAGAAGCAGAACAGTCCACTCTCTCTGGAGCTGTTGTCTTGGATTCTGGTCAATTCTGGCTGTATCCTTTCATGGGCTGACAGTCTGTCCAGGAATAACCTTTCAATCCTACTAATGAAACACAAGCAATTAGATATATAGGTACTTAAGCAGCATTAATAGTTATGGTAGGTTACTTTGGTATAGACACATATGTTTAGATGAAATATTGATCCACGAACTACATTTTTTCCTGTTAAATATGACAGGGTCTTACTGTGGCTTATGATATCTCCTAACCTGTAGAGGATGTAAGCTTGTGGCATCAGCCATGGGTCATTCCTCCAAGGAGAGAGCCAATAGCCGATTAGATTTGGGATATACAGGCATATGGCTGCCTCTGCTGCACAGTATTTCCAGGCAGGTGAGGTGTAGCTGGTGCTTAGCATTGAGTAGGATGTACCAGAAAGTGACAACTGAAAGGTTGACCCGTCTGAACATCGAAAGGAAGAAAAGCCTCAGACTGCCATAAACATTGAACCCCACTGTGGCCCCTACATGTAACAACTATTTATAATGAGTCCTAATGAAACTTACCTTCTAGGTGCTGCAAAGGGTTTGATATGAGAGACTTTCTTGCCTCCCCCCCAGAACAAGGAGAAATATGACGATGATGAGGTCGCTCTCCAACTGTAAATTGGAGACAACTATTATAGAGGTAATCTCTTATAAAACTGGTAAAACTGCCTTCTTTAATTGACTAATAGACATAGAACTGTGAAAAGGATTACTCTCTGTTCAGAACCAAATATAATACTAAAGTCCTTAAACTATGCGCTTAAGCAAAATATATCAATACAGGAGCTCTGACATCAGTAATGGATTATTCCACCAGGGAGATGTTGGCCAGGGGATCTAAGGTCCCACAAAAGGTAAAGGCTCCTTGCCTCTAAACTGGGATACCTGCAAGAAGAGAGGCGATAAGGCCCTGCTGCTGAAGACCTGACGTTAACATGGGAAAGATGCAGTGAGACCACACATGCAAGTGTACAGATGGCCTCTGGAATACCAGAGAGTGTTACCAAGGGCCACTAAACCAATAAAGCAAATACGGGTCTCCTTGAGTCAAGCAAGACTGACCAGCAATTTTTCACCTTAGGTAGGATAAATAATCTCTTTTCTAGGGCTTTACACTTGTTAATTTGCAATAATTACATTAATTTTCTTTTTTTATATTTTTTACATAGGGAGTGTTACTGGTAGGGAGAAGAGAAGAATGAACGTCTCAGACTTTGAAACAGGAAAAAACAGTTTTCTTATATTTGTCCTAATGTCTAAACTAATTCCCAGTCCTTCATGACATACTAGTAACCGACATGTTAGCTGTACGTTTTTAGAGGATTTCACTGATGAAGAATTAGTTTCAGAGTTGAACTGGGAAGCACTACTCTCATCTAGGTGTCTTCTTCTAGTGATTCTGAGTAACCCTCAGAAACAGTTTCCTACTTCTCCAGGATCTTCCATTGTAATATATTGTTTATTAAACTTTATTTTCTGCATTTTTACTGCCCCTACCACTTTCCAAGTGATTTTGCTGGGCCTGTCAATTATGCAAGCCTTTAAACCCACCACTTTTTTTGTCTTTTTAAGACAGGGTCTCCCTGTAGCTCTGGTTGTACTGGAACTCACTCTGTAGACCAGGCTGGCCTTGAACCGCTAGGCTATCTCTCCAGCCCTGCCAAAACACTTTTAAGCATAAATACATTTAGGTCAGACTAGGAGAATAGATGCACATTACATATGGAAAGGTAGCTAATATATTCTGCTTTTCAAAATACCCTTTAATTCCTTCCATGATTATGATAGAAAAATTGTAGACAGACAAATTCTGGAGAAGAAATAATATTTTTGTTCTTGTATCTGTCCATTAAAATCTAGTTGATAAAATCAGATTGACATGCAGTCACTTGGTAATGAGGCCTGAAAGTGATTTGATGCCAACATAAATGCCACAGGCTGAACATTTCACAGAGCTCAAAAATGAATTACTGTATAGGCTGAACTAATAGGTGGAGACTTCAGCATTAGGAGTCTAGCATTATTTGGGGTTTGGAACTAAGAGTGAGAGTGAGAACAAAAGCAAGAACAAAATCGAGTGAGTGAGCGAGAGAGAGAGAGAGAGAGAGAGAGAGAGAGAGAGAGAGAGAATGAAATAAACAAGGAAAATGGTTTTAGTAATTTAGAGAACCAAAGAGGGCTTACTGATGGAATGAAGGGTAGATTGTGGATGGTGAAGCAAAGAACTGGTACGAAACAGCTTGAACTTATGAAATAGATGGAAATGAATTATAGAGGATGTCTGTAAACTTTGAAATCAGTATTGTATACACTGACAAAATCCCATTTGCGTGTAGCCATAATGTTTCAATGCTCCATGGTTCACAAGATATAAGAAAGTTAGCAGTACATAATAAGTTTTCTGATAACTGATAATCAGACTGAACCCCTACCCAGAAATAACTTTGGACTTAATATGTGATAAAAATTAATTTGTCAATATAACTTTGATGCTGGAGAAAAAGAATAAAGAAATTAATGTGAAGACATTAATATAGTTAAGATGAAAAGTAACAAAATATATTTCAGCTAAATAAATAATACATTTATGTATATGAATTATGTAGAGATTTTGGGCAGTTTTGAGTTGTGGTACATACTTAACATAAATTTTCTTTCTTATCTATTTTTAATTGTATTGTATTATTAACTGAATGCCCATGTTCTAAAATAGAGCTTTAGTCATCCTGTATGACTGACACTCAACCATTAAGCAAAACTCTGCACTTTTCTCTTGTCTCAGCTTCTGGAAAACACAATTTAACCCCAAACTTCTATAAATTTTGGTAATTTTGGTGTTGTTGTTGTTGCTGTTGTTGTTATTTTTGAAACATGGTCTCCCTGTAGCCTGAGATGACCTGGAACCCCTTATGTAGACTAGGCTAGCCTCCATCTCATACAGATCTCCCAGCCTCTGTCTCTGAAGTGCTAGGATTAAAGGTATGTGCCACCATGCCTGGTAAATTTGATAACTTTCTATACTACATAAATTTTGAATATACACTATTTGTCATTTTGTGAATCACTTATTTCACTTATCATGATATCCATAAAAGCTTTTCCTTGTTATAACTTTGTTCTAGTTTCCTTTCAGTTGCTGTGACAAAACACTCCGACACAATTCCAACTTTAGGAGGAAAGGGCTTATTTGGCTAACATCTCCTGGGTCATACATAGTTCATCAGTGAGGAAGCCCACCATAGAAACTCAGGGCAGGAACCTGGAGGCAGGAGCACAAGCACATGGAGTAATGATGCTTACTGGCTTGCTCCTCTGGCCCATGTCAGTCTGCTTTCTTCTATAGTACAGAGCCACCTACCCAGGGATGGTACTACCCATAGTGGGCTGGGCCCTCCCACATCACTCAAAAATCAAAACAATCCTCCACAGACGTGGACAAGGGCCAGTTCAATGGAAGTAATAACTCAATTGAGGATCCCTCAATCCAGATGTGTCAAGTTGACACAAAAGCTACCCAGCATAATTGACCCTTTGTCAATTTGACATGCAAAAGTCATTCCTATTAAACCACCACCTTTCCATTTCTTATCCCCAATATATGATGTCAACATTTGTATCATAACATAAGACAGCAGAACCTTAAAGTTCCCACAGTCTTTGAAAAGTCCAAACACTTAAAAATTAAGCTCACAGTCTCGTAAAAGTCTCTTAACTGTGGGCTCCTATAAAATCCAAAACAAGTACTGTCCTATTTCAAAGTGAAGAATCAGGCACACCTAAGCAAAACCTAAGTCCAGAAAAGTAGCTCAAGGCTGGACACCTGGGATCCACTCATGATCTTCTGGGCTCCAAATGGTTTCAGCAGCTCCCCTTCTCTGACTCTGCCATCTGCAGCACACACAGGTCATCTTACAGGCCCAGGGTGGCTACATTTCACACCTGCTACTGTGGTCATCCCATGTTCCTGGCACCTCAGAAAAGCTGGGGTCTCCAACGAAACTGAGGATGCACCTTCACCAATGGGTTTTTCTGGCCTCTCACAGTGACAAGCCTCAGGTTCACTTCATGACCCTGCAATACTGGGGTCTTCACTGTAATCAAGGTGCACTTTCACCAATAGCCAAAGGCCCTGATTTGCTACCAGGCATTGGCTGCTCTAAATATCTGTTTCAAATCAAATCATATCAGGGGCAGTTTTACATGGCATCAATCCAAACACTTAAGTTCCCTTCCTCTCTGCTGGACCCATCTGTATACTAAGCATTTCTTGCATAAGTACATCCCTTCTTTTACATAAGAGAACGTAGGCACAGAAACAGCTTTTCTGTATTGTGAAGTGGTTTCATAAATACTGAAATCTCAAACAGTCCACATCTGTGGAGTCCAGAAGCTATTCAAAAAGACATTGAATTATTGTAAAAATGCATGCCACATTTTAGGGTAGGGGACCTGCAACCTTACTGGATTGAAGCCTGACATAGGACAGTGAAACATGCCATGGATAGTTCATATGTTCACCCTTTCATATGAAATTGTGCCCTGGGACAAGCCAAGTACTCACCACTGGCTCCATCTGAATGTAGTAATTCATTTTACACTGCTGGAAAGTTCTGTCCTTAAAATGTGTATGAGACTTCAGCTTCTTTTTAAAGTATAACCAAGAAGGTAAATACACTTTTTGTCACTCCTGTTATCATCAGAAAAGCTTTATTATGACATCACTTGTACTGCTGACATGTACCTACATTAGTCACCTCAGTAAAGGTGTACCCAGAACCCATATATAGACAATGAAAAGTATTGCCTATTCAAATATTTCTCCTAGAGAATGTCTCAGTCCCGAGATACAGTAGGCATAAGCATTCAGCCAGATAAGGAATGAAAGTCCACTAATAATCCAGGAGTTCAACAAATTCTGTGTATTCTTGAAAGTTTTGTATTTTATTCCATATAATCTCCAGACTAATTCATTATAACTAAAGCAGTTGCCTCCAGGAATCTGACAGTTTCAAGGCCCTGAATTTTTTGGAGCAGGTTGCAAGTCTAATTTCTTATGAATAGTAAGTGTATAATCATACTACAGTATCCTATAAGAGAAGATAATCTTTACCATTTAACACGGTGTGCATATAACGAAGCAAGAAATTATCAGTGTGGAATGATAATGAAAAAGATATCCTAAGCCACCACTCTATGACAGATAGCAGTGCTATGTAGATACAACTGAGGCAGCATCTGCTATGTCTCACATTCTTCCCTCCAAAGTGAATATGCACTAGCATTGCAAGTATAATCATAAAAGGATGTCACAAAAAGGTATTAGCTAAGGAGATGGTAGCATTCACAGAGCCAAGGGAAGATGTGGTTTTTCTACCAGCAGAATGATGTTAGACATTGCACCAATAATAAGAAATATTTTGTTACCCATAGATAGTGGGCATTGTCTAAGTTTAATCTAGCTTTTTCGCTGGTCAGGTGGGGCTATGAAAGGTACTTTAGTGCAGCCAACATAAAACAAAATAAAAACACTCTAATATTTTTTACTATATCTAAGCCCAGCATATCTACATAGAAGCTTGTATTGCCTTATATCTACTATTCTACTGGGGGTTGGAAGACTAATAGTGTCTTTCTTTACTTTTCCTATCAATAATAACACTACTACCTGTACTTGCATTGAAATTCCTTCATATAAGTCTTCAGTATCTTTTTTAATTTTATGTGTATGAGTGTATTGCCTGCATGTAAGTGCACCGTTGTCATGTGATGCCTGTAGAAGTCAAAGGAGGGTGTGAGAGCCTCCGGACCTGGAGTTACAGGTGGTTATAAGCCTCCATATGAATGCTGGGAATCAAACCCATGTCCCCTGCAAAAGCAGCCAGTGCTTTTAACCGCTGAGCCATCTCTCCAGCCTCACTTAATATCTCTCTTAATAGAATATGTTTCCCTAAAATGTTTCCAATAACCAGGACCATTAGCATCAAATACTGACTGGAAGAAATGTTCCCATATCCCAGGTATAATGATATACCTTTTATTTTGATGTACTTATTTCCACTTATACTACTCACAATGGTACCAGCGACATCCTAATTTGCCACGGAACAGTGCACATTCAACACCTATATCTTTCAAAGCAATAGCCTCTTTGTTTTGAGGAACCAGTAAATGGTGAGCTCCATATGAGGCTCATGTTTCTCCACAGAATACTCACTCTGAGGTCATTACAGCCACAATCCTAATTACAGGAAATGTGGAATCCACTCTTTATAGCTGGAAGTGACAAAGAATGGAAATTCCTCATTTTCTTTGTAGGAGGAGTAAAGGGGAAAGGTTGGAAATGCCCTTCAGGATTCTATCCTTCAGGCCACCAAGATTACATTTGGTTCTTTAACTTTTCCCTGGGGGTGCAGGCTTGGTGCGTATCATACACACCTGATTTTTTTTGTTATAGTAGCCAACACACTTCTTTTATTCTGCCATTTTTATTTGTCCTTTTTCCTTGTTAGGTTTTATGCTAAGGTACAACCTATCCTGACAACCTTGATTCTCTTCCAGGGGAACAGTAGATTCAGGCATGTAGTAACTTTACTGTCCAATAACAGTGGAGGCTTGGTCAGTCCCAAATCTGATGACAGGTCACTATCCAGAAACTCAGGCAGGAAAAGGAACCAGATGAAACCAGAAAGCATTCTGCTGTATAGCCAGAGAATGTTAATATTGCAAAAGTCTGAAAAGATCTACTTGAAAAGTCTGTTCCTTATGGGAAATCATGTTTTTGTTTTATTGAGTTATTAATCAGATGAATAAAAATATAGACAACTGTCTACTTAAAATTCACCAATTTAAAGATAAATCTCCCCCTTTAAAAATTATTGGGGCTGGAGAGATGGCTCAGTGGTTAAAACCACTGGCTGCTCTTGCAGAGGACCTGGGTTCAATTCCTAGCACCCACATGGCAGCTAAAAACTGTCCATAATCCAGTTCCAGGGGGAATCTGACACCCTCTTCTGACCTTTATAGTCACTGCATGACATAGGTGCACTTCTATACATACAGGCAACATACTTAATAAAATAAGAATAAGATATTAAAAATTCTTACATAAAACAACCAGAATAATGTTTTGTGAATATTTGAGTATTATGGACAAGCCAAGTTGGCTTAAAATTAAGCATCAAATTCCACCTCTAGTTAACTTGGCACCTATGTATATTTCTCTCTATAATATTGAATATACAAATCAAGAAGATAACCCTGCCATTCTGCTAACTTATAATAAAACTGTACTGCAAAACTCAAAATTTATGTTATTCTCCTGTCTAACATAATACCACTGTTCTGCAAAAACTCAAAACTTATTATTTTCCCCAGAAGAAGATGGGAAATACTTGAGTAAGTTTCACTCTACTTGTGACCTTGTAGTTAAATACCATGATGTAAAGTTAATATCACTTAAATATTACAGACCACTTACAAATACTTTGATCATCTTATCCCAGACTAGTTAATTACTGCCATCTAGCAAGAATGGTAATTACATCCTGAACGGCCACTTTACAGTTTTACCAGCTACTTCAGGGTAGTGGAGAACACTCTAAGACCAGTAAATTGTAGAAGTGTGAACCCATTGTCCTCCCCAATTTTCTGTTAAGTGAAATTTTTTTCAACTGAAATTTGTCTGTGTGTATGTGTGTGCATGTGTGTGTGTGTTTAAAATGAAGTTTTGTGCCTGTCATACAACATTTCTTAATCAAATTTATACCCTTTCCCTGCCCCCCCACCAGAGTTCATATACATTTTGCCATATATGTCTTTCATCTTTTTTCTCAGCCTTTTTAAAAATTTTTCGATGGAGACGTTTACAGTTTGGGGAAGAAACTTACAGTTTCAGTCAGTTCTTTGACATAGTCTTTGTTGTTGTTCCTTCCAGTTTGTACCGCTCCAAAATATGCAGATATACATGCCACACATATACCAAGATTATGATGTCTGAAAAAAAAAAGCTATAGGTTAATTCCAAAACATGTTTAGGGATTCACATTTTGACAGTGGAGTTGTATGCAGGTAAAGAAAATTTACATTCCTACATTACATAGCAAGTTTACAAGCAATATCAAGTATTATATTTAGTAAAAATGAAAGAAAAAATTATTCATTTTGCCTTACCAATACAGATTTGGTGCTAGGAGCCACAAATGAGGGGCACCATACATCGTTTGTTTTTCAGGGACTGTGTTACTTCACTTAGCATAATGGCTTCTAGTTCCATCCACTTACCTGCAAAATTCGTGATGTCTTCTTTCTTTACCACTGCATAGAATTCCAGTGTGTAGATGTAGCACTTTTTCTTTATCCTCTTGTCGGTTGAGGGACACTACTATTGTGAAGAGAGCTGCCATAAACATAGATGTGCATGCATTTCTGGGATAGGATGAGTCTTGTGGGTATAAACACAGGTATGGTATGACTGGGTCACGTGGTAGGTTCATTTTGAGTTTTTTAATAGTTCTCCACACTGCTTTCCATAGTGGTTATACAAGTTTACATTCCCACCAGCAGTGAATGAGTGTTCCCCTTTCCCTACAACCTCTCCAACATTATGTATCCTTTGTTTTCTTGATCATAGCCAATCATCCCAGAGTAAGATGAAATCTTAAAGTGGTTTTAATTTGTATTTCCTTAATTAATAGTGACATTGAGCACTTTTTGAGATGTTTCTCAGCCATCTTTATTTCTTCATTTGTGAAGTCTCTGTTCAGCTTTTTACTCCATATTCTGAGTGGGTCATTTGTTTTCTTCCTCCTTTGTTTTTTGAGTAGTTTATATACTCTGGATTAATACTCTATCAGATGTTTCACTGGTGAAGGTTTCCTCCCACTCTGTGGGTTTTATCTACTCTTCACTGATTGTTTCTTTCACTGTACAGAAGATTTTGAGTCTAATGAGGTGCCACTTGTCAATTGTTGACCTTGTTTCCTGTGTAGCTGCTGTCTGATTTAGAAAATCTTTTCCTACGCCTGTGTCTTGTGGGTTACTGCCAAGGTTTTCTTCTATAATTTCCAAGGTTTCAAATTTCACATTGAGGTCTTTGATCCATTTGGAGTTTTTTTGTGGACAGTGTAAGAGGTAGGAGTTTAATTTTTTTCTTCTACAAGTGGTGATACAGTTTTGCCAGCAGCATTTACTGAAGATGCTCTCTTTCCTCCATTGGTTTTCTTGGCCCCTTCATCAAACAGGAGGTGGCTGAAATTGCATGTGCTGAAGTTTGGATCTTCAATTTTGTGCTAATACCAGGCTGTTTTTCTGACTATGGCCCTATAATTTAATTTGAAATCAGGTATAGTAATTCCCTCTGGATTGCTCTTTTTGCTCAGGGTTACTTTGGCTATCTGGGCACATTTTTTTTCCATATGAACTTTACAATGTGAAAAAGCTTGTGGAGGTTTCAATTGGGATTGCATTGAATCTGTATATTACATGGGGCAGGATGGTCATTTTTACTATATTAATTCTTCCAATCCATGAGCATGGGAGTTCTTTCCATCTTCTCCTGTCTTCATCAATCTCCTTCTTCAGGGATTTATAATTTTCATTGTAGAGATTTTTAGTGTCTTTGGTCAGGTTTGTTTCCAGATCTTTTTTGAGGCAATTATGAATGGAAAGGCCTCCTTGTATTCCTTCTCCAATTTCTTATTGTTGGTATAAGGAAAGGCTACTGATTTTTCTAGGTTGATTTTGTCTCCCACTACTTTACTAAAGCTGTTAATCATTTCTAGGAGTTTTCTGGTGGAGTTTTTGGCATCCCTTCAGTAAACTATCATATCATCTGCAAAAAGGGATAGTTTGACCTCCTTTTTTCCAATTAATAATTCTTTAATTTCCTTTTCTTGCCTCATTGCTCTAACAAGCATTTCAAGCACTATATTGAAAAGGAGTGGGGATAGGTGGAGCCTTGATGGATTCCTTACTTTAAGGGGAATGTTTCTAATTTTTCCCAATTTAGAATAATGTTGGTTGTGGGTTTGTTATATATGGCTTTAATTATGTTGAGGAATGTTACCTCCAGTCCAATTCCCTCTCGAACTTTAAACATGAAAGCATGTCGAATTTTGTCAAAGGACTTTTCCTCATCAATTGAGATGATCATGTGTTTTTTGTCTTTCAGTCCGTTTATGTGCTTTATGACATTTATTGATTTACATATGTTGAACCATCCCTGCATCTCTGGTATGACTCAGACTTGGTCATGATGGATGTCCTTTTTGAGGTGTGCCTGTATGCAGTTTGCAAGTATTTTGCTGAGAACTTTTGCATGTATGTTCCTTAATGAAATGGGTCTATAGCTTTCTTTTTTAGTTGTATCTATGTCGAGTTTTGGTGTTAGACTGATTCTGGCTTCAAAAAGGGAATTTGGGATATTTTTCTCTGTTTCTATCCTTTTGAATAATTTGAGCAGTAATGGCTGAAGGTCCTGTTTAAATGTCTTATAGAATTCTTATAGACTCCATCTGGGCTTGGGCCATTTTTAGTTGGGAGATTTTTTTATTACAGTTTCAATTTCCTCATATATTATGGGACTGTTTAAGCTGTCAATCTCTTCTTGGTTAAACTTTGGTGAAGTCCATAATTACGATATTAATCCATTTCTCTTAGGTTTTCAAATTTAGTGGAGTATAGGTTTTTAAAGTATTCCCATATGATTATCTTGATCTTTTCATGATCTGTTGTGATGTTTCCTTTTTCATCTCTAATTTTCTTGATTTGGAGTTTCTCTTTCTTTCTTTTGGTCAACAGGGCTACAGGTGTATGGACTTGCTTATCTTTTCAAAGAACCAGCTCTTGGATTCATTTTTTTTGTATAGATTTCTTTGTTTCTATTTCATTATATTCCACTCTGATTTTTGTTATTTCTTCCTATCTGTTAGGTGTAGGATTCAATTATTGTCTCTCAAATGTTTTTTAGTTGCAGTGTTAGGTCATATATTTGTGTTCTTACTGTTTTCTTTTTTTCATCTTCTTTTTTTTCTTTTTCTTTTTTCTTTTTATGTTAATTTTATTTAGCGCATTTCATATAACATTTCTTAATCAAATTTAGACTCATTCCCCCATCCGTGCCCATTTTGTTCCCCCCCACCCCGCCAAAGCTCATGGATTCTGTCATACATGTTAAGTCCTGTCTTGCATCTTTTTTTCAGTCTTTTTTAACCTATTCAATGCAGAAGTTTACTGTTCTGGTCAGTTCTTTGGACAGGTTTTTCTCTCTCTTTTTTCCCTTTAATTTTATATTACTCCAAAATATGCATATATACACTCACACATAAATCAAAATTACAAAGTCTGAAAATAAGCTATAGGTTAATTCCAAAACGTGATTAGGGATTCACATTGTGACAGTAAAGTTGCATGCAGGTAAAAAGAAATATAACTTTACATTATAAATTACATAGTAATTTGTTGTATGTTTTAATGTACTTTTTTGAAGGTTCTATAAGAATTTAATATAAATTTGACAATAAGTTTACAATGTAAACTATACATTATTATAATATTTCAATAACTCAGGGATTATATTGAAATATTCTATAAAGCTGTCAATACTTTTTTCTTCCCTCTCCTTTGTATCACTGCAGATACATCTGACAAAGCATTGATTTCCAGAGTATATAAACTACTCAAAAAACAAAGGAGAAAGAAAACAAATGACCCACTCAATAGATGGAGCAAAGAGCTGAACAGAGACTTCACAAGTGAGGAATTATAGATGGCTGAGAAACATCTTAAAAAGTGTTCAACATCGCTAATAATTAAGGAAATGAAAATTAAAACCATTTTAAGATATCATCTTACTCCAATAAGACTGGCTAGGATCAAGAAAACAAATGATACCAAGTGCTGGAGAGGTTGTGGGAAAAGGGGAACACTCATCCACTGCTGGTGGGAATGTAAACTGGTACAGCCACTATGGAAAGCAGTGTGGAGAACCCTTGGAAGACTTGGAATGAACTTGCCACCTGACCCAGCCATACCACTCCTGGGTATGTACCCACGAGACTCATCTAACCACAGAGATACATGTACAGCCATGTTTAATGCAGCTCTCTTCACAATAGCAAGGAGCTGGAACCAACCCAAGTGCCCCTCAACTGATGAGTGGATAGAGAAAATGTGGTCCATCTACACAATGGAGTTCTATGCAGCGGTAAAGAAAGATGATACCATGAATTTTGCAGGTAAATGGATGGACCTATAAGATACCATGCTGAGTGAAGTAACACAGTCCCGGAAAAACAAACAATGAATGGTATCCCTCATCTGTGGATGCTAGCACCAATTACCTAATTGTATGGCAAACTGAGCAATGTTAATGTGATCTGAAAACAACTGTGCTCTTATATTGTAGAATCCCTTAAAAATTAAACAAAAAAGCTGGGAATACTTTGGTCCAAGTTTTGGCTTTCATCGTTTGTATTGAAAAGTTAGCTGTAGTTCTGATGGGTTTCCCTTTATATGTGACTTATTTTGCTCCTGTGGCTTTCAGTATTCTTTGTTTTGAGCATCTAGCATTTTTACTATGATATGGTGTGGGGAATTTCTTTTCGGATCTTGTTTATTTGGTATTTTATGAGATTCTTGTATTTGTATGGATACGTCTTTTTTCAATTTAGGGAAATTTTCTTCTATAATTCTGTTGAAGTTCTGGTCAATATAGTTATCTTGGGATTCTTCTTCTTCCTCTTTAGCTATGATTTGGAGGTTTGGTCTTTTCATCGTGTCCCACATTTCTTGGTGGGTTTTTTAATTTTTAGTTATCTTTACTCAAGCACTCCAATTCTTCCATGTTATTTTCCAGTCTTGATATTCTATTTTCTGTTTCATCTATTCTGTTACTGGGTCTTTCTCCTGTCCTTTCCTGTTGACTGGATGAGTGTTAGATTTCCTTTTTCATTACAGCCTGTGATTTCTTCAGTATTTCCACTTCCTTTCAGACTTTGTCATTCTCTTCTAGTTCTTTGATTTGGTATTTAGTTTCCTTTTTTAATTCATCCTGAGATTTCTTCAGTATTTCCACTTCCTTCCATTGTTTGTAATTCTCTCCCTCTAGTGCTTTGATTCGTTTGTGTGTGTGTTCTTTATATTCCTTGAGTTGTTTGAGTTCATTGAGTATGTCTATGATAGTTCTTTTAAGATATGTGTCCTTGGTTACCTCCAGGGAGATCTCACTGTAGGAGTCTTCTATAGGACTAATAGCATTTGGTCTGGATTCATTATTTGGTTTTCCCATGTTATTCTTTTTTTTTGGCATGTGGATTTGTTTTGTTGTTTATGTTCTATTGTGAAGCTCAAGTGTTTCTTTGTTGAGTGAAGGCTGACTTTGCTTGTTTTCATCTGGCGCCTTCATTATCTCTTTTTAGTTATGAAGGACTGGCTGGTCTAGGCCTCAGGTTTTTACTTTTGGTTTCATACTGTAAGGATCAGGTAGCTCTTGGCCTTCTGGTCTGGAGCTTCTCCAGAGATGTGGACAGTTAACAATCAGGTCAGCTTGAAATTCATGCTGTGTGATGTAAGTCTACCAGTTTCCTTGGCCTGGCTGTCAGCCTCTGTAGTGGTCTGCAGGGGCTTACCTGTATGGGTCTGCTTAGCCCAGATTGCTCTGCTTGGTTTGTCTCTCAGGAGCTGGAGTTGTTGGGTATTGTGCTAGATCCAGTAGGAGCTGAGCTTGATCCTCTGGGAACCAGCTGCAGGGGGTCTGTCACCCCTGCTGCTCCCATACCACCTGGGTCACCACGTTGGGAAGATCTGCCCTAGGTGATTTCTTTAATCAAAATTAATGCTGCATAGAGTAAAATTATAACATGTTAAGGCATTCTGTATGTCTACAAGTGGTAAGTTAGTAAATGCATCACAAGAGAACCTAAATGTATATTCAGAGTAAGTGTCTGCTGCAGAATGAAGAAAATTCTTCTCCTTCTAATATGGAGCATTTTCAGAGCATTCCAAGTTATAAATTTCTCTCCCAACAAAAATAAATATAATCAGTCATCCATTAGACAGTGTATCTTATTTTATTATCATGAAATGACAAAGATAGCACCATATTCTATTTATTTATTTATTTATTTATTTATTTATTATTTTTACTTTACGAGTATGACTGTCTTGTCCCCATGTGTGTAAGTGCACCAGTGTCATGCTATGCCCATAGAGGTCAGAAGATAGTGTTGAATTCCCCTGGAACTGGAATTACTAACGTTGTTAACCACAAGCGGGTGCTGTGAATTGAACCTGGGTCTTCTGCAAAAGAAGCCAGTGCTGGGGCTGGAGAGATGGCCTAGCAGTTAAGAGCGCCGACTGCTCTTGCAGAGGACCCAGAATTGAGCCCCAGCACCCACATGGCAGCTGAAAACCGTCTTTAACTCCAGTTCCAGGGGAATCCGACGCCCTCTTCTGACCTCCGCGGCATTGCACAACACAGGTGCATAAACCTACATGCAGACAGCACATGCATACATATACAAGAATAAATTAAAAATTTTTTTAATTAAAAATAAAGAAGCCAGTGCTCTGAAATCACTGATACATCTCTTCAGCCACCAGAAGCACATTTTTTATCTTCTAAGGTATATCTTAACAAACTCCATATGAATGAACAACCCCATTTTACTGAGGAATATATATATATTATTATATATAATTATATAATATATTATATATTACTTTTATTTATTTTTATTTTTATGTTTATGAATGTACTGTCTGCATGTAGTGTTTGTGCACCATGCATGCAATGCCGTGGAGGTCAGAAAGGGCGTCAGATTCCCCTGGATTACGGAGTTAAGATGGTTCTCAGCCCATGTTGGGTGCTGGGGACGACCCAGGTCCTCTGTAAGGCAGTCGGTGCTCTTAACCGCTAGGCCATCTCTCCAGCCATATATATATATATATATATATATATATATATATAGTGCCTATACTTTGCCATCTAAGCATTTTGGCAATATATCCAGCCATTTATTATTCACTAGGTCAAGTTACTGTAATACCATTAAAATCAATCTGTGTAGTATCTTGTAGAATACAAGGACCATTAAGATCTTCACAAGAGTGCAATAATAAAGCTAAGGTGAAGCAAGATGGAAGCTGAGAAAATTGTTCTAGTCAGTTTCTTTTACAATACACACAATCACCTGGATGTGGCTCAGAACACCTTCAGAAGATCTAAGGAAACCATGTGAGAGATCATGGTTTTTAGCATGAGCAAATGAAAAGATGGACTGAAGAAGGCAGGAAAACAGTGCTGCACATGTGGCCACCTTTCTTCAAACTCAATGTGGAAAGAGAGACTCATTTTTGGACATTCTTAGAGTTATACCCACTAGAAAAACCTCTAAAGCATCGCACACAGAAGAACCGTATGACCCCTACTACCAGGCCAATATGATACACTGAGTGGTTAGAGTTGTGCTAGCCAATTGGCATAGGCTGCTTTCAACATATCTTCCCCAATCATGAGCAAGATTTCACCCGCTAGGAAGCAAAGCATCAATGTTATTGGATTCTATTTTAGAGCTCAGTGCCAAAACCACTGTGCTGAGTCCCAGCACTTATTAGAAATTTAAGATCTTGTAAACATGCTTATAGACAGAGCCTTCAGGCTGTACCAGAGTCAGGCAAACACGTGTTTGTCAATGGAGCAGATGATTCAGCTTATATTACTGTGTGCTTTAGAATATACCCCCCCACACACATATCCTGCCCATTACTGTGCAATTTCCCGTAGTTGTGGAATTCAAGCCAGTCCAGTTTAACTTAAGCTTTGACGAAAAGGTGACTGTTGTCTATCATTCATTTCCCAGCCCCAGGTAGCAACCTATTATTATATCAATGTTTAGATAATGAGCTCCAGAATTTCCCCAGATTATATAGACATATATCAGCATCCCTAAATGATGTAATTGTGTTTTAGTATTTATCACTAGCATTATGTTGATATGATGGTCTCCACTTGCCCTTGGGACTGTATAGGTCCTTGCAACTATAAGAACCAGTAGCAACCCAGCTTAGCCTCAACTTAAGTTTGAAGACATTGTGCTCTCCAACACTATCCTAACCTTGGGTACAATCACATGGAACAAAATTCCATTTATTGAAAGTATGACTGGGCAGTAAGCTCAGGCCCTGCATAGAAGTATTAATAAGTGCTGGAGTGGTGAAATCTAAAACTGGCAATATCCTAATGGCTCCCAGCTCGAGGCTGTAATGTGGATTAAGCCTCTGAAATTAGTCTTGGTAACAGGAGAAGACCTGTAGACCTAGTCTATCAGATGTCTATAATGGGCAACATCACCTGTGGTTGGTTATGTAATTGTTATCTTAGGCGAGGAGTCCATCTCTACCACAGGGAGCTCATGTAGTATAGACTTAGCCATTCTCAACGCTGCGTTTGTCTTGGTAAGCTTCAGGTCCAGAATGTGACACAGTTTGGCAGTATCATAGCCATAGGTGTACCTCATATGCACCCATTGTAACTGCATTATAGCCTGATTAGATGGATTGTAAATTAGTATTTCCCAGCTACTTCTGATATCTAGTCAACTAAAAAACTAAAATTGGTGGGATTTGATAGAGTCATATAAAGGACATATAATAGACTTGATCTTGAGGAATTACCAAATAATCATGTTACTCATAATACTACATATAACACCTACATTCACTTGCTCATGGTTGACTTTAAAAACACTAATTTGGGAGGCCGCATACCTTAACAATGCATTGTTTTCCACTAGCTTTGAGTTAGGCAGTACCTCTGATGTGTATGTTATGATAACAGTAACCTAATGATCACTATTGCTCAAAATGTTAAATATTCCCTTGGGCATGCATATGTCTAATCAGTGATTAGAACAATATAATATGTTTAAAGAGTTTTAATTTCCTTCTTGATAATATGTAGGTTCTTTTGCTGCCTCGACTTTTTTTCCGTTTCTAGTCTGCATTGCATGTGGACATGATTACTGCCCATTGGAACCTGTATGTGTACTGTGTTTTGAATGTGAAATGCCCCGAAAGGATCACATTTTTCAGCAATTGGTCTCCAACTGGTTGCTTTTATGGAATATTGTAGAGCCTTTAGGTAGTGGACACTTGCTGTAGAAATGAGTCACTAGAGACAGTCCTTGAGATTAGATAGCCTTGCCCCGCTTCCTGATGATTCTCTGCTTCTATAGTGTGGATGCTATTTGACCACCCAGCCCCCTGCTCCTCCCAACATGTTTTCCCTGCCTCGTCATGTCTTCTCTGCCATGACAGACAGTGTCTCCTTAGAACCGTCCCCTCAGTTGATTTTATCAGGGTATTTCATCATAAAAATGCAAAAGTAACTAAGTCAAGGCTTCAACACTTAAAATTCATGAGCCCTAGTATAAGACCTACATTGTATCACAAAGCCAGGATAATGGCATTGCACCTGCTTCCATAGCAACTCAATAGTTTCTGTTGCAACTTGCGCAGTTAGTCTTATATCTTGACCAAGAAGGAAAACAAATCTTGAAAATATGCCATTGACCAGTGGAAAAAGAAAATTCTTTAGCCATCCTGCCAAAAATTCATAAGTGTTTGCCTCTCTCATTAATCAGAAGGCAGTCAGGTTCTCTCTCTTTCAATAAATACTAGTTCCAGAAGCTGGAGAGATGGCTCGGCAATTAAAAGCACTGGATGCTCTCCCAGAGGACCTGAGTTCAGTTCCCAGTACCCACATGGTAGCTAACAACCTTCCATAACTCTAGTTCCAGGGGATTTGATGCCCTCTTCTAAACTCTGCAGGTATTGCATGTCATGGGTGTTCTTACATACATGCAGGCAATATATTCGTACATATAAAAATAAAAATAATAAATAAAATATTAAAAAATAAGAACTGGCTCCCTTTAACTCAAGTTAAATTCATCCAGCTCAGGCTGAATCTCCAATTATATAGCCTTTTTATATGTTCATATCACTTGAGTAAGTCTCATTTCTGTCTTTTCTGGGCCAAAAAGGTCACCTCAGGTAACACTAGGGGCTTAAGGATATCTCATTCATCAGTTATTCTCCAAGATCTAGGGTGAATCTCAGTGTCTAGTCACAGACCAGTGACTTACTGAATGGGCTCAGACCTACTCTTACCACAGAGGGAAACTTGGGGATAGAGTACTCATTATAAGTAACATTCTTCTTCGCTCAGAACAACACACTGATCATGGATTTGGGGAAAACCTGGGCATATATTAGCTTTTACTGTTGAATGATGATGACACACCAGTAAAAAACTCCAGTCTACCTTGAACAATTAGGCATTGAAATGATGCAGTCATGCTGAGCCCCCTGCTTCTGCCTCCCAAGTGCAGGGATTAAAGGTGCACGCCTTTAATCCCCGCACTTGGGAGGCAGAAGAAGGCAAATTTCTGTGAGTTCAAGGCCAGCCTGTTCTACAGAACAATTCCAGGCCAGCTGGGATTAATGGGAGACTCTGTGTCAAAAATCCCACCTGAAAAAAAAAAACCCAAACTTAAAAAAATAGCAGAGTTATTACAGAGTAAGAGAAAATATGTAAATTAGTTATAATTTTACAAAAGTTAGGCAAAATAATCCAAATTAGAAAGACTGGAGTAACTAGATATACTTTTAATAACTATATGAAGCTGTACATCAATAATCATCACTGGTTGCAGGAAACAACAACTTTGGTTAACATATACAATGCCAGATGAATATAAAGTAATAATAAGTATGGGAGAATGTCGAGATAGATATTTCAAAAGAGCTTCTTTCAGAAAATGCAGCTTAAAGAAACCAGAGAAAAGATTCAACGCAGTACCAGAGAAACTTAAAAAAGAAATGGGCACATGATGTGGTTAATTTGAATGTTCACGTTTGTCTAAAATGGTAGAAAAATATACCAAAATGAGTAGCTTTTAAAACATTTGAAATTAAAATTGAATAAATTGATTTGAAAATAAAAAAAGAAATAGACACAAATTAAAAGTCAAAAAGAAACTGTGAAGTGAAAAATATGCTCAAAATAATTGAAAATGTGAGCTGGAGAGATGGCCTAGAGGTTAAGAGCTCCAACTGCTCTTACAGAGGACCTGGGTTCGATCCCCAGCACCCACATGGCAGCTGAGAACCATCTTTAACTCCAGTTCCAGGGGAATCCGACGCCCTCTTCTGACCTCTGGCATTGCACGACACAGGTTCACAAAGCTACACACAGACAGTACATTCATATATATANATGGAGTTTCCACTTCCTTGGATAGGTTTAGTCCAAGGTAAATTATTTATTTATTTATTTATTTATTTATTTATTTATTTATTTATTTATTTATTATTTTATGTGTATGAATGTACTGTCTGCATATAGGTTTGTGCACCCAATTCATGCAATGCCATGGAGGTTAGAAGAGGGCATCAGGTTCTCCTGGAACTGGAGTTAAAGATGGTTCTCAGCCACCAAGTGGATGCTGGGGATCAAACCTGGGTCCTCTGCAAGAGCAGTCAGCGCTCTTAACCGCTAGGCCATCTCTCCAGCCCCCCATTTTTTTTTTTAGTTGTGTTAGGGTTTATTGTGCCAAATTACTCTCCAAGGCAATTTCTCAGTGCCAGCTCACCCTCTGAGCTCTAGTCAGCCTATTCGACTACCTCTCTTGTTTCTTTTTGTTTGTTTTATTTTTTTCACATAAATGTATTTTTATTTTTTTAACAAATCTAGACCCGTGTTCCCGCCCATTCCCCCACCCCGCCAGAGCTCATGCATTCTGCCAAACATGCTTTTCATCTCTTTCTCAGTCTTTCTCAATATTCTCCATGTGGAAGTTGACTGTTTTGAGCAGAAGTTCACTGTTTCAGTCAGTTCTTTGAGGCAGTCCTTTCTGTTGTTGTTGTTGTTGTTGTTGTTGTTGTTGTTTCCAATATGCATCACACCCAACTGCTTTGGACAAAAACTCAGGGGGCCCTACACAAGAAATATTTACAACTAGGTAATTGACACTAGCATCCACAGATGAGGGATACCATTTGTCGTTTGTTTTTCTGGGACTGTGTTACTTCACTCAGCATAATGTCCTCTAGCTCCAGACATTTTCCTGCAAAGCTCATGATGTCATCTTTCTTTACTGCTGCATAGAACTCCATTGTGTAGATGTACAACATTTTCTCTAACCACTCATCAGCTGAGGGGCATTTGGGTTGGTTCCAGCTCCTTGCTATTGTGAAGAGAGCTTCTTGTGCTTCAGCTGGTCTCAGGAGATCTCCCAGGCCCCAAACGTTAAATCGTATAAAATGATGAAAAAAAATGCCTGCTTTATAAATATTTTAGCTTTCCATATTCTTTAGGAAAGAAATAAAATGTTCATATCAGTATGTTTGCATATCTATCTTTAAAAATGTTTTATAAAGTGTCTGAAGTTATGAACTTATTTGTTATTATTATTTGCACTTCTAGAAATATATTTGCTTTTCATTAAAGAATATAAATATAAAATGAAGCAATCAAGTATCTAGGCATGTTCAAAGGTTTTTCTGTTTGTTCATCTAAGTCTATCTCAAAATATATCATAATCAATTTTGCAAAGTTGAAAGTGAAGTTTCTCAAGAATGTAACAGAAAAGATGTGAATAACATAAATATGTCCCAATTAAATTATCAGAAATCTTGAGACATGAGAGAATAAAGTGAGATTTTCACAGTGCACAGGATGTAAAACCAACAACCAAAAACAATGTACCTTTCAAACATATTGTTAGAAATGAAGGACAAATAAAGATATAAATACTCAGACAAACACTGAGAGAACATATCTCCACAAGATCTGTTCTACATGAAATGTTAAAGGAAAGTCTTGAAAATGAAGGTGACATAGCAAGGCATGGATAAATATACAATTTACTAGTCAGTGTAATTTTTCAGTAAATTCGGAGTATTTAGCATTGTTTGTTAGTAAATAAATGATTCACAACTTAATTTTAAGACAAAAACAACATAATTAAAATAGTTTTAACTAAATTAATATGGGAAGAGATAGACAAAGCAGAAAATATCATTATGCTATCAAAAGATTTTAAATATTTGGCGGCATGGAATTTAACTCTTAAATTTTCTTATTAGTGTTTTTCCCCTCTGTTTCTGTTCTTTGTGATTATGTTCAATTTTTGTCATTTCTAAATAAATAACTGTAACAAATGTTATTTTAAAATCATGGTAATCTTAAAAGAATAAATCTATTGCACATAGACAAAACATAATAAGGAAGAACTTAAAAGATAGTATTATAGCAAAAAAATCATGAAAGTCGACTTTTAAATGTGAGAAAACGAGACTTAAAAAAGTATGAAAAGGGTTGGTAATGATAACTCTAAATGTAAATCAATGAAATTTTCTACTTAAAAGAAAATCACTTGATTGATTGATGAAAATTGTTTGAGAGAGACCTCAGAACCTACCTCTGTAATCCTGTAAGGAACAATAATCTGATATATGATAATATAATATTTAAGGAAACTTTAGAACTCACAATCAGCATGAATGATGTGTATATAGTTTTAATGTTATTTGATTTAAAAACATATTCAATAAAACTTGCTAAAAATTTACAAAAAAAGAAAATCACTGAATGATTATAAAGAAAAAGTAGAGCTGAGCAGTAGGGACTGCACTACATCAGGTAGGGGATTGTGGGAAGGAGAAGCTAGGCCTGCTTGGCACACAGCAGTGGCCAGGCACACACCAGCTGAGCGGTAGGGACTGCACCATGTCTGGTAAGGGATTGTGGGAAGGAGAAGCTAGGCCCACTGGGCACACATCAGTGGCCTGGTCCAGAGCAGCTGAACTGCAGGGTATAGGGGCACTGGCTAAGCAGGCAGTCCATAGTCCCCCCCCCCAGCTGGAATTCCTGAGGGAATGTTCAGTAAACCCTACAACCAACCTAGAGGAACTGGCTGGCAGTAATAGAGGGAGCACAGGGATAAGAGGGTGTCATAATAGCTGTTACCTATCCAGTTCTTGCAGAATAGAAAGGGAAGAGTAAGCTATACTTCCCAATATATAAACAAAATTGAAAGCCTGAAATCTAGACAAGCCAACACCCCATAAATAAAGAGAAGGAATTAGAGAAAGTGATCCTTCAACAAGGTGAAGAGGCATCAGAATACAGGCAAAAGGAAACCTACATGCCAAGAGCACAAAGAAAGAACAATACAGGAAAAGCACAGAATAATTCCACACTAAAGTCTACAGAACCTATGGAGGATTCCCACAAGGAGACCTCCCTGGAGGTAGCACAGGACACAGATCGTGAAATAATCACATATATAGTCAAAGAAATCATGGAACTAAGGGGAGAGAATAAAAAACTCAGAAAAGACCTGGAGGGAAAGAATGATAATCTTTGGAAAGAACTAAAAGGAGAAAATGACAAACTCCAGAAAGAACAAGGAGGAGAAATTGACAAATTCTGGAAGGAAATGGAAACACTGAAAAGATCCCATGATGAAATGAAAAAGGAAATCAACCAGCAAAGCAAAGACCTACAAGAAAAGATTGAGAACCTCCAAAATGAAGTAGAAATTGTAAAGAAAACACAAGACGAAATAACAAAGGAAGTCAAACACTCATCCAGTCAAGAGGAAAGAATGGGAAAAAGCCTCAGAAGTAGAATGGAGGAAGCAGAAAAATAAATAGCAGACCTGGAAGATAACACAGAACAACTAAAAAGCTCAAGTAAAGACTATGAAACATTAAAAATACACAAGAATGGAACAACCAGGAAATGTGGGACACTATGAAAAGAAGATCAAACCTCCACATCATAGGGATAGAGGAAGGAGAAGAATACCAAGAGAATGGAATTGATCAGATCTTCAACAGAATAATAGATGAAAATTTCCCCAAACTAAAAATAGACAAACCCATACAAATACAAGAAGCACATAGAACACCAAATAGACAAGACCAGAAAAGAAACTCCCCAAGCCCTATCATAGTTAAAACATTAGACACCCAAAACAAAGACAAAATTCTAAAAGCCACAAAAGAAAAACAACAAGTTACACATAAGGGAAAACCTATTAGAATTACAGCTGACTTCTCAGTACAAACTATGAAAGCAAGAACATGGACCAAAGCATTCCCAGTGCTAAACAACTACAAATACCAACCCAAGTTACTATACACAGCAAACATGTTGATTTTAGTTGAAGGAAAGAGAAAAATCTTCCATGATGTAAACAAGATGAAAGAATACATTTCCAGAAAACCAAAACTTCAAAGAATACTTGAAGCAATTCAAAGGGCAGAGGAGAGGAGCAGCTATCCCCAGGCACATGGAAAGGGAAATTATTAAAAGTACAACTGCAAAAGTAGAAACCTAGACCAAAATGTAAATGGATGATAAGGGGAAAGGAAGCAACACACATCTCTCAATTATTACGTTAAATATTAATGGACTAAACTCCCCAATCAAAAGGGCATAGACTGGGGAGCTGGGGCCTTGAGGGCGGGACCCAGGCACTGGGCCAGAGGGTCCAGAGAGTCCGGCGGCCAGGGCGGCTGCGCCTTTCGGCAGGATACCCAGAAGCCACCTGGGCGAGTAGCTTGGGAGCTGGGGCCTTGACGGCGGGACCCGGGCGCTGGGCCAGAGGGTCCGGAGAGTCCGGCGGCCAGGGCGGCTGCGCCTTTGGGCAGGATACCCAGAAGCCACCTGGGCGAGTAGCTTGGGAGCTGGGGCCTTGAGGGCGGGACCCGGGCGCTGGGCCAGAGGGTCCGGAGAGTCCGGCGGCCAGGGCGGCTGCGCCTTTGGGCAGGATACCCAGAAGCCACCTGGGCGAGTAGCTTGGGAGCTGGGGCCTTGAGGGCGGGACCCGGGCGCTGGGCCAGAGGGTCCGGAGAGTCCGGCGGCCAGGGCGGCTGCGCCTTTGGGCAGGATACCCAGAAGCCACCTGGGCGAGTAGCTTGGGAGCTGGGGCCTTGAGGGCGGGACCCGGGCGCTGGGCCAGAGGGTCCGGAGAGTCCGGCGGCCAGGGCGGCTGCGCCTTTGGGCAGGATACCCAGAAGCCACCTGGGCGAGTAGCTTGGGAGCTGGGGCCTTGAGGGCGGGACCCGGGCGCTGGGCCAGAGGGTCCGGAGAGTCCGGCGGCCAGGGCGGCTGCGCCTTTGGGCAGGATACCCAGAAGCCACCTGGGCGAGTAGCTTGGGAGCTGGGGCCTTGAGGGCGGGACCCGGGCGCTGGGCCAGAGGGTCCGGAGAGTCCGGCGGCCAGGGCGGCTGCGCCTTTGGGCAGGATACCCAGAAGCCACCTGGGCGAGTAGCTTGGGAGCTGGGGCCTTGAGGGCGGGACCCGGGCGCTGGGCCAGAGGGTCCGGAGAGTCCGGCGGCCAGGGCGGCTGCGCCTTTGGGCAGGATACCCAGAAGCCACCTGGGCGAGTAGCTTGGGAGCTGGGGCCTTGAGGGCGGGACCCGGGCGCTGGGCCAGAGGGTCCGGAGAGTCCGGCGGCCAGGGCGGCTGCGCCTTTGGGCAGGATACCCAGAAGCCACCTGGGCGAGTAGCTTGGGAGCTGGGGCCTTGAGGGCGGGACCCGGGCGCTGGGCCAGAGGGTCCGGAGAGTCCGGCGGCCAGGGCGGCTGCGCCTTTGGGCAGGATACCCAGAAGCCACCTGGGCGAGTAGCTTGGGAGCTGGGGCCTTGAGGGCGGGACCCGGGCGCTGGGCCAGAGGGTCCGGAGAGTCCGGCGGCCAGGGCGGCTGCGCCTTTGGGCAGGATACCCAGAAGCCACCTGGGCGAGTAGCTTGGGAGCTGGGGCCTTGAGGGCGGGACCCGGGCGCTGGGCCAGAGGGTCCGGAGAGTCCGGCGGCCAGGGCGGCTGCGCCTTTGGGCAGGATACCCAGAAGCCACCTGGGCGAGTAGCTTGGGAGCTGGGGCCTTGAGGGCGGGACCCGGGCGCTGGGCCAGAGGGTCCGGAGAGTCCGGCGGCCAGGGCGGCTGCGCCTTTGGGCAGGATACCCAGAAGCCACCTGGGCGAGTAGCTTGGGAGCTGGGGCCTTGAGGGCGGGACCCGGGCGCTGGGCCAGAGGGTCCGGAGAGTCCGGCGGCCAGGGCGGCTGCGCCTTTGGGCAGGATACCCAGAAGCCACCTGGGCGAGTAGCTTGGGAGCTGGGGCCTTGAGGGCGGGACCCGGGCGCTGGGCCAGAGGGTCCGGAGAGTCCGGCGGCCAGGGCGGCTGCGCCTTTGGGCAGGATACCCAGAAGCCACCTGGGCGAGTAGCTTGGGAGCTGGGGCCTTGAGGGCGGGACCCGGGCGCTGGGCCAGAGGGTCCGGAGAGTCCGGCGGCCAGGGCGGCTGCGCCTTTGGGCAGGATACCCAGAAGCCACCTGGGCGAGTAGCTTGGGAGCTGGGGCCTTGAGGGCGGGACCCGGGCGCTGGGCCAGAGGGTCCGGAGAGTCCGGCGGCCAGGGCGGCTGCGCCTTTGGGCAGGATACCCAGAAGCCACCTGGGCGAGTAGCTTGGGAGCTGGGGCCTTGAGGGCGGGACCCGGGCGCTGGGCCAGAGGGTCCGGAGAGTCCGGCGGCCAGGGCGGCTGCGCCTTTGGGCAGGATACCCAGAAGCCACCTGGGCGAGTAGCTTGGGAGCTGGGGCCTTGAGGGCGGGACCCGGGCGCTGGGCCAGAGGGTCCGGAGAGTCCGGCGGCCAGGGCGGCTGCGCCTTTGGGCAGGATACCCAGAAGCCACCTGGGCGAGTAGCTTGGGAGCTGGGGCCTTGAGGGCGGGACCCGGGCGCTGGGCCAGAGGGTCCGGAGAGTCCGGCGGCCAGGGCGGCTGCGCCTTTGGGCAGGATACCCAGAAGCCACCTGGGCGAGTAGCTTGGGAGCTGGGGCCTTGAGGGCGGGACCCGGGCGCTGGGCCAGAGGGTCCGGAGAGTCCGGCGGCCAGGGCGGCTGCGCCTTTGGGCAGGATACCCAGAAGCCACCTGGGCGAGTAGCTTGGGAGCTGGGGCCTTGAGGGCGGGACCCGGGCGCTGGGCCAGAGGGTCCGGAGAGTCCGGCGGCCAGGGCGGCTGCGCCTTTGGGCAGGATACCCAGAAGCCACCTGGGCGAGTAGCTTGGGAGCTGGGGCCTTGAGGGCGGGACCCGGGCGCTGGGCCAGAGGGTCCGGAGAGTCCGGCGGCCAGGGCGGCTGCGCCTTTGGGCAGGATACCCAGAAGCCACCTGGGCGAGTAGCTTGGGAGCTGGGGCCTTGAGGGCGGGACCCGGGCGCTGGGCCAGAGGGTCCGGAGAGTCCGGCGGCCAGGGCGGCTGCGCCTTTGGGCAGGATACCCAGAAGCCACCTGGGCGAGTAGCTTGGGAGCTGGGGCCTTGAGGGCGGGACCCGGGCGCTGGGCCAGAGGGTCCGGAGAGTCCGGCGGCCAGGGCGGCTGCGCCTTTGGGCAGGATACCCAGAAGCCACCTGGGCGAGTAGCTTGGGAGCTGGGGCCTTGAGGGCGGGACCCGG
This sequence comes from Rhizomys pruinosus, assembly GCA_009823505.1. Taxonomy (NCBI): domain Eukaryota; kingdom Metazoa; phylum Chordata; class Mammalia; order Rodentia; family Spalacidae; genus Rhizomys; species Rhizomys pruinosus. Next base: position 924,324 of record VZQC01001139.1, on the reverse strand, counting down.
GCGCTGGGCCAGAGGGTCCGGAGAGTCCGGCGGCCAGGGCGGCTGCGCCTTTGGGCAGGATACCCAGAAGCCACCTGGGCGAGTAGCTTGGGAGCTGGGGCCTTGAGGGCGGGACCCGGGCGCTGGGCCAGAGGGTCCGGAGAGTCCGGCGGCCAGGGCGGCTGCGCCTTTGGGCAGGATACCCAGAAGCCACCTGGGCGAGTAGCTTGGGAGCTGGGGCCTTGAGGGCGGGACCCGGGCGCTGGGCCAGAGGGTCCGGAGAGTCCGGCGGCCAGGGCGGCTGCGCCTTTGGGCAGGATACCCAGAAGCCACCTGGGCGAGTAGCTTGGGAGCTGGGGCCTTGAGGGCGGGACCCGGGCGCTGGGCCAGAGGGTCCGGAGAGTCCGGCGGCCAGGGCGGCTGCGCCTTTGGGCAGGATACCCAGAAGCCACCTGGGCGAGTAGCTTGGGAGCTGGGGCCTTGAGGGCGGGACCCGGGCGCTGGGCCAGAGGGTCCGGAGAGTCCGGCGGCCAGGGCGGCTGCGCCTTTGGGCAGGATACCCAGAAGCCACCTGGGCGAGTAGCTTGGGAGCTGGGGCCTTGAGGGCGGGACCCGGGCGCTGGGCCAGAGGGTCCGGAGAGTCCGGCGGCCAGGGCGGCTGCGCCTTTGGGCAGGATACCCAGAAGCCACCTGGGCGAGTAGCTTGGGAGCTGGGGCCTTGAGGGCGGGACCCGGGCGCTGGGCCAGAGGGTCCGGAGAGTCCGGCGGCCAGGGCGGCTGCGCCTTTGGGCAGGATACCCAGAAGCCACCTGGGCGAGTAGCTTGGGAGCTGGGGCCTTGAGGGCGGGACCCGGGCGCTGGGCCAGAGGGTCCGGAGAGTCCGGCGGCCAGGGCGGCTGCGCCTTTGGGCAGGATACCCAGAAGCCACCTGGGCGAGTAGCTTGGGAGCTGGGGCCTTGAGGGCGGGACCCGGGCGCTGGGCCAGAGGGTCCGGAGAGTCCGGCGGCCAGGGCGGCTGCGCCTTTGGGCAGGATACCCAGAAGCCACCTGGGCGAGTAGCTTGGGAGCTGGGGCCTTGAGGGCGGGACCCGGGCGCTGGGCCAGAGGGTCCGGAGAGTCCGGCGGCCAGGGCGGCTGCGCCTTTGGGCAGGATACCCAGAAGCCACCTGGGCGAGTAGCTTGGGAGCTGGGGCCTTGAGGGCGGGACCCGGGCGCTGGGCCAGAGGGTCCGGAGAGTCCGGCGGCCAGGGCGGCTGCGCCTTTGGGCAGGATACCCAGAAGCCACCTGGGCGAGTAGCTTGGGAGCTGGGGCCTTGAGGGCGGGACCCGGGCGCTGGGCCAGAGGGTCCGGAGAGTCCGGCGGCCAGGGCGGCTGCGCCTTTGGGCAGGATACCCAGAAGCCACCTGGGCGAGTAGCTTGGGAGCTGGGGCCTTGAGGGCGGGACCCGGGCGCTGGGCCAGAGGGTCCGGAGAGTCCGGCGGCCAGGGCGGCTGCGCCTTTGGGCAGGATACCCAGAAGCCACCTGGGCGAGTAGCTTGGGAGCTGGGGCCTTGAGGGCGGGACCCGGGCGCTGGGCCAGAGGGTCCGGAGAGTCCGGCGGCCAGGGCGGCTGCGCCTTTGGGCAGGATACCCAGAAGCCACCTGGGCGAGTAGCTTGGGAGCTGGGGCCTTGAGGGCGGGACCCGGGCGCTGGGCCAGAGGGTCCGGAGAGTCCGGCGGCCAGGGCGGCTGCGCCTTTGGGCAGGATACCCAGAAGCCACCTGGGCGAGTAGCTTGGGAGCTGGGGCCTTGAGGGCGGGACCCGGGCGCTGGGCCAGAGGGTCCGGAGAGTCCGGCGGCCAGGGCGGCTGCGCCTTTGGGCAGGATACCCAGAAGCCACCTGGGCGAGTAGCTTGGGAGCTGGGGCCTTGAGGGCGGGACCCGGGCGCTGGGCCAGAGGGTCCGGAGAGTCCGGCGGCCAGGGCGGCTGCGCCTTTGGGCAGGATACCCAGAAGCCACCTGGGCGAGTAGCTTGGGAGCTGGGGCCTTGAGGGCGGGACCCGGGCGCTGGGCCAGAGGGTCCGGAGAGTCCGGCGGCCAGGGCGGCTGCGCCTTTGGGCAGGATACCCAGAAGCCACCTGGGCGAGTAGCTTGGGAGCTGGGGCCTTGAGGGCGGGACCCGGGCGCTGGGCCAGAGGGTCCGGAGAGTCCGGCGGCCAGGGCGGCTGCGCCTTTGGGCAGGATACCCAGAAGCCACCTGGGCGAGTAGCTTGGGAGCTGGGGCCTTGAGGGCGGGACCCGGGCGCTGGGCCAGAGGGTCCGGAGAGTCCGGCGGCCAGGGCGGCTGCGCCTTTGGGCAGGATACCCAGAAGCCACCTGGGCGAGTAGCTTGGGAGCTGGGGCCTTGAGGGCGGGACCCGGGCGCTGGGCCAGAGGGTCCGGAGAGTCCGGCGGCCAGGGCGGCTGCGCCTTTGGGCAGGATACCCAGAAGCCACCTGGGCGAGTAGCTTGGGAGCTGGGGCCTTGAGGGCGGGACCCGGGCGCTGGGCCAGAGGGTCCGGAGAGTCCGGCGGCCAGGGCGGCTGCGCCTTTGGGCAGGATACCCAGAAGCCACCTGGGCGAGTAGCTTGGGAGCTGGGGCCTTGAGGGCGGGACCCGGGCGCTGGGCCAGAGGGTCCGGAGAGTCCGGCGGCCAGGGCGGCTGCGCCTTTGGGCAGGATACCCAGAAGCCACCTGGGCGAGTAGCTTGGGAGCTGGGGCCTTGAGGGCGGGACCCGGGCGCTGGGCCAGAGGGTCCGGAGAGTCCGGCGGCCAGGGCGGCTGCGCCTTTGGGCAGGATACCCAGAAGCCACCTGGGCGAGTAGCTTGGGAGCTGGGGCCTTGAGGGCGGGACCCGGGCGCTGGGCCAGAGGGTCCGGAGAGTCCGGCGGCCAGGGCGGCTGCGCCTTTGGGCAGGATACCCAGAAGCCACCTGGGCGAGTAGCTTGGGAGCTGGGGCCTTGAGGGCGGGACCCGGGCGCTGGGCCAGAGGGTCCGGAGAGTCCGGCGGCCAGGGCGGCTGCGCCTTTGGGCAGGATACCCAGAAGCCACCTGGGCGAGTAGCTTGGGAGCTGGGGCCTTGAGGGCGGGACCCGGGCGCTGGGCCAGAGGGTCCGGAGAGTCCGGCGGCCAGGGCGGCTGCGCCTTTGGGCAGGATACCCAGAAGCCACCTGGGCGAGTAGCTTGGGAGCTGGGGCCTTGAGGGCGGGACCCGGGCGCTGGGCCAGAGGGTCCGGAGAGTCCGGCGGCCAGGGCGGCTGCGCCTTTGGGCAGGATACCCAGAAGCCACCTGGGCGAGTAGCTTGGGAGCTGGGGCCTTGAGGGCGGGACCCGGGCGCTGGGCCAGAGGGTCCGGAGAGTCCGGCGGCCAGGGCGGCTGCGCCTTTGGGCAGGATACCCAGAAGCCACCTGGGCGAGTAGCTTGGGAGCTGGGGCCTTGAGGGCGGGACCCGGGCGCTGGGCCAGAGGGTCCGGAGAGTCCGGCGGCCAGGGCGGCTGCGCCTTTGGGCAGGATACCCAGAAGCCACCTGGGCGAGTAGCTTGGGAGCTGGGGCCTTGAGGGCGGGACCCGGGCGCTGGGCCAGAGGGTCCGGAGAGTCCGGCGGCCAGGGCGGCTGCGCCTTTGGGCAGGATACCCAGAAGCCACCTGGGCGAGTAGCTTGGGAGCTGGGGCCTTGAGGGCGGGACCCGGGCGCTGGGCCAGAGGGTCCGGAGAGTCCGGCGGCCAGGGCGGCTGCGCCTTTGGGCAGGATACCCAGAAGCCACCTGGGCGAGTAGCTTGGGAGCTGGGGCCTTGAGGGCGGGACCCGGGCGCTGGGCCAGAGGGTCCGGAGAGTCCGGCGGCCAGGGCGGCTGCGCCTTTGGGCAGGATACCCAGAAGCCACCTGGGCGAGTAGCTTGGGAGCTGGGGCCTTGAGGGCGGGACCCGGGCGCTGGGCCAGAGGGTCCGGAGAGTCCGGCGGCCAGGGCGGCTGCGCCTTTGGGCAGGATACCCAGAAGCCACCTGGGCGAGTAGCTTGGGAGCTGGGGCCTTGAGGGCGGGACCCGGGCGCTGGGCCAGAGGGTCCGGAGAGTCCGGCGGCCAGGGCGGCTGCGCCTTTGGGCAGGATACCCAGAAGCCACCTGGGCGAGTAGCTTGGGAGCTGGGGCCTTGAGGGCGGGACCCGGGCGCTGGGCCAGAGGGTCCGGAGAGTCCGGCGGCCAGGGCGGCTGCGCCTTTGGGCAGGATACCCAGAAGCCACCTGGGCGAGTAGCTTGGGAGCTGGGGCCTTGAGGGCGGGACCCGGGCGCTGGGCCAGAGGGTCCGGAGAGTCCGGCGGCCAGGGCGGCTGCGCCTTTGGGCAGGATACCCAGAAGCCACCTGGGCGAGTAGCTTGGGAGCTGGGGCCTTGAGGGCGGGACCCGGGCGCTGGGCCAGAGGGTCCGGAGAGTCCGGCGGCCAGGGCGGCTGCGCCTTTGGGCAGGATACCCAGAAGCCACCTGGGCGAGTAGCTTGGGAGCTGGGGCCTTGAGGGCGGGACCCGGGCGCTGGGCCAGAGGGTCCGGAGAGTCCGGCGGCCAGGGCGGCTGCGCCTTTGGGCAGGATACCCAGAAGCCACCTGGGCGAGTAGCTTGGGAGCTGGGGCCTTGAGGGCGGGACCCGGGCGCTGGGCCAGAGGGTCCGGAGAGTCCGGCGGCCAGGGCGGCTGCGCCTTTGGGCAGGATACCCAGAAGCCACCTGGGCGAGTAGCTTGGGAGCTGGGGCCTTGAGGGCGGGACCCGGGCGCTGGGCCAGAGGGTCCGGAGAGTCCGGCGGCCAGGGCGGCTGCGCNAAAAAAAAAAAACCTGAAAGATGCAGGACAGTTATGGCAGAATACATGATCTGGGATGGGGTGGGGGGGGGAAGGGAAAGGGAAATATGCCTGATCTGAAGTGGAAATTGATGTACGAAATGCACAAACCATCAATAAAAATTAAATTAAAAAAAGGCATAGACTGGAAGAATGGATTAGGAAACAGAATCCATCTATATGCTGTCTACAAGAAACCCGTCTCGCCCTCAAGGATAGGCACCAACTGAAAGTGAAAGGATAGAAAAAAATATTCCAAGCAAATGGTGTGAAAAAGAAAGCAGGAGTTGCTATTTTAATATCAGACAAAATAGACTTCAAAGTAGAAGCGATCAGAAGAGACAAAGAGGGCCATTACATCCTCATTAAGAGGAAAATTAACCATGAAGACTTCACAATCAGGAATATATATACACCAAACTCCGGTGCACCAATTTATAAACATGACTCTGCAGTACCTCAAGGCACAGCTCAACCCCAGCACACTCACAGTAGGGGACTTCTATACCCCACAGAGCCCCTTGGACAGATCAACTGGACAAAGAATAAACAGAGAGAGACATCTGAACTGAACAATACGATACAGCAAATGGACCTCACAGACATCTACCAAATATTCCACCCAAGCACCAGAGAATACACTTTCTACTCAGGACCCCATGGAACATTCTCCAAAATTGAGCACATACTGGGACACAGAAAAAAACTCAACAAATACAAAAAAAATTGAAAAAATTTAATGCATTCTATCACACCACAATGCAATAAAGCCTCAATATCAACACCTGGAGAAGCCCTACTACCTACAGGAACACATGAAGAATAAACAACACACTCCTGAACAATGAATGGGTCAAGGAAGAAATAAAGAAAGAAATAAAAGCATTCCTGGAACTAAATGACAGTGAGAGTACAACACAACAAAATCTATGGGACACCTTAAAAGCAGTCCTAAGAGGGAAGTTTATAGACCTGGGTGCCTACATTAAGAAAACAGAAAGGGCACAAATAAACGAATTAACTCTGCAGCTAAAAACCCTCAAAAGACAACAACAAAGGAACCCTAAACGCAACAGATAGGAATAAATGACAAAAATCAGAGCAGAAATCAATGAAATAGAAACAAAGAAAACAATACAAAAAATCAATGAATCCAACATTGGTTCTTTGAGAGAATAAACAAGATAGATAGACCTCTAGCCCAGTTAACCAAAAGAAAGAAAGAGCAACTTCAAATCAAAAGAAATTGTGATGAAAGGAGAAACATCACAACAGACAATGAAAAGATCCAGGAAATCATAGGGGAATACTTCAAAAATATATACTCTACTAAATTTGAAAACCTAAGCAAAATGGATGAATATTTGAAATCCTGGGAATCACCAAAGCTAAACCAAGAACAGATTCACAGCTTAAATAAGCCCATAACATTTGAGGAAATTGAAGATGTAATTAAAAACCTCCCAACAAAAAAAAATATCCAGTCCAGATGGTTTCATGGCAGAATTCTATAAAACATTTAAAGAGGTCTTACAACCACTGCCACTCAAACTGTTCAGAAGGATACAAACAGAGGGAATTCTCCCAAACTCCTTCTATGAAGCTAGAATCACTCTAATACCAAAACCAGGCAAACATGCAAGCAAAAAAGAAAGCTATAGACCCATCTTATTAATGAACATAGATGCAGAAATTCTCAATAAAATACTTGCAAATCGCTAGGATTGGAACACAGAGTTTTCCATTTGTATCCCAGAAAAGATAGTACCCCACCTCCCACCTCCCTCTTTTTTTTCAGTTTTTGTGTTTTGACCTATAGATGCCTAAGTTGTATTACACATACCCATAAACAGGAGCCAAGGCATAAGCTTTCATTAAATTTACCCAAACTGTTTCTCATTGACTGTATCCTACTTATTTGGGAAGAAAATTTAAGCTTAGTTCCTTTAAATCGTCCTACAAGTAAAAGAAAGTGTTATAATGTGATGTTGTGTTGCCATTTGTATACCTTAACCCATTCAAATTATAAATAAAACCAATTAACATTTTATATTCCCAATTAGTTCAGTTGTATTACCATTTCC
>VZQC01001139.1:896440-915725 GCA_009823505.1 Rhizomys pruinosus | reverse complement strand
TGAATCATGAGACTACAGGAATATAGTCTGGACTCCTGATTGATCAACATGTCTGTGCATACAAGCTTCTCCAACTGGTCTATGGGAACCTTGGGTTGTTCAAAATTTGGACATAGATACTTGCAAAATGCACCAATTACCTGATTGTATGACATAATGAGTGACATCAATGCTATCTGCAAACAACTGTGTCATTGTATTGTAGAATCCCTTAAAAAATAAATAAATTTTAAAAAGTAATAAAAAAATAATAAAAAAATAAAAAATTAATTAATAAAAAAAAAAGAAAGCAGGCTGAGCATGGGCCAGGGGAGCAAGCCAGTAAGCAGCATTCCTCCATGGCTTGTGCTTCATTCAGCTCCTACTTTCAGATTCCTACTTTAGGCTCTATCATTGATGAACTGTGACATGGGAGATGTGAGCAGAATAAACCCTTTCCTCCACAAGTTGGTTTTGATCAGAGTGTTTTGTCACAGCAATTGAAGTCAACCTAGAACAAACCTCATCCCCCTCATAGCTCATGGACCTAATGACATTACAGAAGAGAAGGCAGAAAGATTGTAAGAGCCAAGTCTGGTGCTTACATAGGAAATAGAGGCTTTCAGGCCTCTGGGAATTTACTCATATGAACTTGCAGCAATAGCAAACAACATACATAAGACCCATGCCAATTCAATCAGCCCAAAATCCAGCATAGAACAAGGGAAATAGGTAGCAGGCTCCAACACTGGCCAAAGAACTATTAGCAACTGATTGCTGCTGGGTAAGGGAGAATAGATCTTCTTTAAGGGAGCAACTCTACATAGACTGACCAGTGGATGAACTTGCATTGAGGGACATCTGGGTACAAATGTTTGATGGAATAGGACTTTCCATATTTGACAGAATTCATAAAATCTGGTAGAGGGGGCTAAGGGTGATTAAGATGAGGGAGAGGGTCTAAATTTGATTAAGCTCTATTATATGAAATGCACAATAACTCAATAAAATATTTTAATTATAAAAAAAAATACTTGCAAATCGCATACAGACCCACATCAAAAAGATCATCCACCGTGATCAAGTTGGATTCATACCAGAGATGCAGGGATGGTTCAACATACATAAGTCAATTAATATCATAAAACACAGAAATGGACTGAGGGACAAAAACCACACAATCATCTCAATTGATGCAGAGATGGCCTTCGACAAAATCCAACATTCCTTCATGCTTAAAGTCCTAGAGGGAATTGGATTGGAGGGATCATTCCTCAACATAATCAAAGCCATATACAAGAAACCCACAGCCAACATCATCTGAAATGGAGAAAAGTTAGAAGGATTCCCCTTAAAGGTAGGAACTCAGCAAGGCTGCCCCCTGTCATCACTCCTCTTCAATATAGTGCTTGAAACCTTGCTAGGGCAATATGGCAAGAAAAGGAAATTAAAGGAGTAATAGTTGGAAAAGAGGAAGTCAAACTATCCCTCTTTGCAGATGATATGTTTATCTAAGGGATGCTAAAATCTCAACCAGAAAACTCCTAAAAATGACTAGTAGTTTCAGTAATGTGTTGGGATACAAAATAAACCTAGAAAAATCTGTAGCCTTTTTTTACACCAACAACAAGCAACTAAACAAGGAATACAAGGAGACCTTCCCAATCACAATAGCTTCAAAAACAATAAAATGCCTAGGAACAAACCTAACCAAAGATACCAAAGGTCTCTACAACAAAAAATATAAACCCCTGTGCGGGGTCCTGCCCCACATGGCAACAGATGGAAGGGGAAAGACAGGTGCACAGTCTGCCCCACCTCGCAGCCTCCCATGTCCCGGAGACACTCAGACAGACAGGGAGTCAGTCACAGCTGATCTCATTTATTGCAAGCACTACAGCAACTTATAAAGGCAAAGACCACAAGGGAACAGCCAATCATCTTAAAGGTCAAATAGCTAGAAAAGTTTCAAAACAACCCTGGCCACTCCTACCTCACTTCCTTTAGCCCCCTCTTGTTTACTTAGGACCAGCTGGCCTGCCTACCTTACTTCCTTTGCCTAGGTCTTATTTTCTTAAGATCAGCTGATAAGGGCCCCTCAGTTGTCAACAAGCCTGGCCCATCTGCCTTACTTCCTTTAAGGTGTTGTTGCCTCTCATGCCCCTTCACCCCTGAAGAAGGAGATTGAAAATGACATCCTCCCATGCTCATGGATTGGAAAAATTAATATAGTCAAAATGTCCATTCTACCTAAATTAATACACAGATTTAATGCAATCCCAATTAAAATCCCCAAGACTTTTTTCACATGCTTGGAAAAAAAAATCCTTAAATTCATGTGATGGTTAATCCTGGCTGTCAACTTGACTGGGCTAGGGATGCCTGATTGCCCACCCCAAATGTGGGCATTACCTTCTGCCAACAGGCAGTAAAAAAGGCCATGGCAGAGAGAGCTGGACCCTTTTTTCCTGTGGCTTGCCTCTCTCTCACTGGTTTGTCTTGCTGCTGTGATCAACCCTTTGGATCCCAGCGTGTACTGAGACTGGCAGATCTCCTGGAATCCATTGGGCCTTCAACATCAGATTGGGACTACTGAGACATCCAGCCTTGCGGACTGAGCAGTTCCCTGGATTCTCCGCCTCTCCAGTGTGGTGCAGCTATTGTTGGACTCCTTGAGCTCTGTCACGTGAGCAAATCAATAAATTTGTATATAGCTGTATATTTATTCTATTGATTCTGTTTCTTTTTTAAATTTTATTTATTTCTGTATGTGTAGGAACGTACTGTCTGCATGCAGGTTTGTGTGCCCGTGTCGTGCAATGCCACAGAGGTCAGAAGAGGGTGTCAGATTCCCCCGGAACTGGAGTTCTCCTGGAATTGGAGTTTCATACGGTTCTCGGCCGCCATGTGGGTGCTGGGGATCCAACCCAGATCCTCTGTAAGAGTGGTAGGCACTCTTAACCACTAGGCCATCTCTCCAGCCCGATTCTGTTTCTTTACAGAACCCTGACTAATACAATTCATATAGACAAACAAAAGAACCCAAATAGCCAAAGCAACCCTGAGTGAAAAGAGCGATACAGGGGGGGAATCTCTATATCAGACTTTAAACTATACTACAGGGCTGTAGTCATAAAAACAGCGTGATACTGGTACAAAAACAGACCCATAGACCAATGGAACAAAACTGAAGATCCAAACTTGATACATACAATTTCAGCCACCTCATATTTCACGAGAGGGCCAAAAAGACTCAATGGAGGAAAGACAGCATCTTCAGCAAATGGTGTTGGCAAAACTGGATCACCACTTGTAGAAGAATAAAATTAAACTCCTACCTTTCACCCTGTACAAAAACAACTCCAAATGGATCAAAGACCTCTATGTGAAATCCAAAACTCTGAAAGTGATAGAAGAAAAAGTTGGCAGCAACCTACAAGACATAGGCATAGGAAAAGACTTTCTAAATCAGACAGCAGCTGCACAGGAGACAAGGTCAACAATTGACAAGTGGGACCTTATAAAACTCAAAAGCTTCTGTACAGCAAAAGAAATAATCAGAGAAGTGAAGAGAAAACCCACAGAGTGGGAGGAGTCATTCATTGCTGATAAATCTAACAGAGCACTAACTTCCAGAATATATAAACTACTCAAAAAAACAAACAAGTAAGGAAACAAATGACTCACTCACAGAGACTTCACAAGTGAGGAAATAGAGATGGCAGAGAAACATCTTAAAAAGTGTTCAACATCGCTAATAATTAAGGAAATGCAGATCAAAACCACTTTAAGATATCATCTCACTCCGATAAGTCTATCTAGGATCAGGAAAACAAATGATACCAAATGCTGGAGAGGTTCTGGGGAAAGGGGAACACTCATCCACTGATGTTGGCAATGTAAACTTGTACCACCATTATGGAAGGCAGTGTGGAGAACCCTTAAAAGACTCAGAATGAGCCTACCCCCTGACCCAGCCATACCACTTCTGGGTTTATACCCACAAGACACATCCTACCGCAAAGGTACATGTACAGCAATGTTTATTCCAGCTCTCTTTACAACAGCAAAGAGCTGGAACCAACACAAGTCTGCTCATGCTTCAAAGAGAGAAGCCTGGTCTTGCAATACCTAACTGTATCCTCGAGTGGATGGAACTGGTAGTTGAAAATCAAAAAGGAGCCAGGGGCTACCCCTCCCCCTCCCCCCAAAAATCCAAGTGACCCTTGAGGACCAGATTCTCAACTGACCTTGAGAAAACAGAAACCTTGGTTAATCTGTGCTGACTGTGTGGCCTTAAGCATTCAAAAAAGAAAGTATAACCAGAAATAAATATCAATAAGGTCTGAGAAATTGTATTTCAGATATAAAACTTGAGACTCCTTCAAACCTTCAATGCCAGATGGGGACTACTGAGATGCCCAGTGTGTGGACTGAGTGGCTACTGGGATTTCAGGCTCTTCAGAGAGTAGTCTGCCATTGTTTGACTACCCATGCTGTGTCATGGAGGCCAGTGCAGGAAGACCAAGACAGGACACATGCTTGCTGGACCTCATTTGGGTGACCATGTGGGAGAGGGACCCCAGTGTGGAGCACAGGGGCATGATTGATGTTTGTTTGGGTTTGCCAAGGAGGAAACTTCAAGCACTTCCTTGGGGAAAACATGGCATCTTTTGGTAAAAAAAAAAAAGGGATTATATTTAATAGTTAAAAATATTTTGTAAAATAATATTTTCTCTTTTTATTGATACATGTTACAATCATTCATAATTTATCCTTATGTAATCCTATGGTGTATTCTATCATATAGGAATACTAATATTCATATTCTAGAAAAAAAAGAGAGAATGTAAAGTTATACTTCTTTTTACATGTATGCAACTGTACTGTTAAAATGTAAATCTCTAAATGTGCTTTGGAATTAACCTATAGTTTATTTTCAGATTTTGTAACTTTGATTTATGTGTGGAGTGTATGTATGCATATTTTGGAGTAATACAAAATCAAATGGGAACAAAAAAGAGAAAAAAACCTATTCAAAGAACTGACCAAAACAGTAAACCTGTGCACTGAAAAGGTTATAAAAGACTTTGAAAAAGATGCAAGACAGGACTTGTGTATGACAGAATCCATGAGCCCAGATGGGGGGAGGGGGGCATGAGGGGTGAGTGGGCATGGATGGGAGAATGAGTCTAAATTTGATTAAGAAATGTTGGAGGAAATGTGCTCAATAAAAAAAGGTTTTAATAAAAGAAGAAAAAGTAAAGATTAAAGAAAAAGAAAACTAAGCCCTAACATGCTGTCTACAAGAAACTTATAGGAAAATTTATAGAAACTCAGTTGCTTATAAACTAATTAAAATATATGTTTTTTAAAGGAGTTTGAGGGATGGAGAGATGGCTCAGAGATTCAGAGCACTGGCTGTTTTTGCAGAGGAAGCTGGTTCAGTTCCCAGCAGCCACATGGCGGCTAATGACTATCCATAATTCAGCCGGGCATGGTGGTGCACACCTTTAATCTCAGCACTTGGGAGGCAGACGCAGGAGGATCTTTGTGAGTTCAAGTTCATCCTCGTCTACAGAGTGAGTTCCAGGACAGCTGGGGGCTGTCTCAAAAAGACCGAAAAAAAAAAAAATAGAAAAACAAAGACTATCCATAAGTCAAGTTCCAAGGACTCCAACACCCTCTTCTGACTTTGTCAGGCATTACATGACATAGGTACACTTACATACATGCAGACAATATACTCATATACATAAAATGAAAGTATAGTTAAATATTTTAAAGGGAGTTTGAATTCTAGTACTCAGTAATTGGTGGACAATACTGCTCTAAGAAGACATGGCTTATTAAATGAAAATCTCACTGTTCGGTACAAAATACCACCTGTCAGTTATTGGTCAGGAATGCCCTACACTTCTCTAAAAATCACAGGCTACTATATACATGAACTCACAGAAGCTTTGTATTGTTCCACAATACCTGCACAAGATCAAAGCAATATTCCAGAATGTTTGTGAAAGAAGCTTCTGTAAAACTTGGCCAATTGTGGCCTTCTGTGTTGTATAAAGAAACTTCACTGGTTAGGGTTGGAGGAAGCATTAGTTTTCTCTCCACGCCTGGCTCTGCTTTGTTCCATGAGTCTTAGCTGCAGAAGTTCAACTTTAGATGTGTCACCAAGGACTGGGCATCTCTCAGTTGTATATTCTCTGCCTCTGACCAATTGTGGAACTCCGTAGAAGCCTACATCTGTTTCAATAAGAAGCTTCCTTGATGAGTGGTGCACAGTAATATTTTCTGTAAATATAAGGGTCCATGTTTAGCTTATGGTAAGAAATATCATTTGTCTGGAGATATGACAGAGCTAGGGTTTTCTCTAGGATGTATGGTCTCTCAAGTCATGTGTATTCATCTGTGTTTACTGTGTCACCCATCTGTTCAACCCCATTGAGTGTTCTTTAAGTCCAATTAGATAGTTGTTGATTACCCCCAGATAACAATGTCATCACTACACCAATAAGAGTTGCTTGCTCTGCAGTTGTTGTGGTCATTAGCTTTTAGGGCTGAGTTGGACTGTTGAATGATATTCTCCCTTATCAGTTTAGATATTATCATGCATGTTTATGAGAGTTAAACATCAGTTGCAAGGCTTCCAAGTCAGTTCCTGCTCCATTGCTCCAAGTCCTGTGTCCTAAGTATGTTCTATCTCTTCAGCAGTAAGATCTTTATCTATTAATTCTGGGAGATAAACAAGAGCTTTGGCAATAGCCTGTGATATTTTGGGAGTTTCCTACACTACTCTCAGCTACCACATAAAGGGAGGTCTCTTCTGTCTGGTATTGTGCTCATTATCAAACAGGCTCCAGGGAATGAATATATATATATATAAGTAAATATAAATATAATATACAATGTAATTATAGTATGTATAATATATGAATATATCAGATGTATATGCTTATATATTTATATAGGAATATATGTATATACATATTATATAGAATATATTATATGCTTTTTATAGTAATATAATATTATATATTATATATACTCTATAACATATATATAATATATATAGATATAATATTATATATATGTAATAGATAGATAGATGCTTCAACACTGTATGTACATTCCTTGGGGGGTTGTGGGACCTCACATTTCCCTATGGGCGCTCTAGCCCCCAAGACCCATTCATCTCTACTTTTTTTCCTCCATATGACCTCTTTCCTCCCTCCCTAGTCCCAGAACCTCCATTTCCCCCACTCCAATAACACCTATCTCCCACCACAGCCCTCCTGACTTCCCTACTCCCCACACCTTGGCCCCTTGCAGGTCCCTCCTTCCTCTCCTCTCATTGGAATTCTACTAATTTCCCCACCTTTCTCTGGTCACATCTGTTCCCTAAAATTCTCTTCCTGCTGGGCGTGGTAGTGCACGCCTTTAATCCTAGCACGTGGGAGGCAGAGGCAGGTGGATCTCTGTGAGTTCAAGGCCAGCCTGGTCTACAGAGTGAGTTCCAGGACAGTCAGAGCTACAGGAAGACCCCATCTCAAAAAGACCAAAAGAAAGGAAGGAAGGAAGGAAGGAAGGAAGGAAGGAAGGAAGGAAGGAAGGAAGGAAGGAAGGAAGATGAAAGAAAGAAAGAAAGAAAGAAAGAAAGAAAGAAAGAAAGAAAGAGAAAGAGAGAGAGAAAGAAAGAAAGAAAGAGAGAGAGAGAGAGAAAGAAAGAAAGAAAGAAAGAAAGAAAGAGAGAGAGAGAGAGAGAAAGAAAGAAAGAAAGAAAGAAAGAAAGAAAGAAAGAGAAAGTCCTTTCCTACAACTACATCTTGTATTCGTCCAGCAGTTTCAGAGTTTCAGGCTTTATAATGTGGTCTTTGATCCACTTGGAGTTTACTTTTGTGCAGGGACAAATATAAGAATCCAATTTCATTTTTCTACAGGTCAAGAACCACTTCTGCCAGCACCATTTGTTGAAGATGCTATCATTCAGCCACTGTGTTCTTGATGCTTTTCTCAAACATAAGGTGGCTGAAATTATATGTGCTCATGTGTGGGTCTTCGATTGTATTCTATTGATTTACCTGTCCATTTTTGTGCCAGTACCATGCAGTTTTTATAACTAATACCTCTGTAATATAATTTGAGATCTCGTTGGTGATTCTCCCCAACATTCTTCTTTTGTCCAAGATTCCTTTGGCTATCTGTGGTCATTTGTGTTTCTATATGAATTTTAGAATGATTTTTCCCACCTCTGTGAAGAATATCATGGCTATTTTGATTGGCATTGCATTGAATCTATAGATTGCTTTTGGTTAGGTAGTCATTTTCACAATGTTGATAGTACAAATCCATGAGTATGTTAGATCTTTCCATTTCCTAGTGTCTACCTCTATCTCTTTCTTTAAATATTTGAAATTTTCATTGTAGACATCTTGAATGTTTTTGTTTATGTTTATTCCTAAATAGTTTTTGAGGTGATTGTGGGAGGGTTTACTTGAAAGCTTTTTCTGCTTGTTTGTTATCGATATGTAGAAAGGCTTCTGATTTATGTAACTCGATTTTGTAACCTGCCACTTTTTTGGATTTTGGATTTTTTGATCTCTTATATATAGTACTGTCTTGTCTGCAAATAGAGATAATTTGACCTACTAGGTTTGGGGTTGGATTGTTCTTGCCTTTCCAGAGTCTTCAGTTGTACTGTTAAGTTGTTTACATGTGCTCATTCTGATTTTTAATGTTGGCACTAAGAGTTATAAACTTCCCTCTTAGGATTGTTTTAAAGGTGTCCCAGAGGTTTTGTTTTACTGTATTCACATTTTCATTTAGTTCCAAGAATACCTTTCTTTCTTTCTTAATTTTTTTTGAGCCATTAGTCATTTGGGAATGTTTTCTTTAATCTCCATGATTTCATGATTTCATGTAGTTACTAGAGCTTCTACTGCTGTTGATTATAAGCTTTATTGCAGTGTGGTCTCATAGAATGCATGGATTGATTTCAATCTTTTTGTATTTGTTGATAATTGTTTTGTGTCCCAGAATGTGGCCAATTTTAGAAAAACTTGCATGGGCTGCTGAACAGAATGTGTTTTCTTTGTTGCTTGGGTGAAATATTCTGTATATGACTGTTACGTCCATTTCATGTAAGATGTCATTTAATTTAGACGTCTCTCTGTTTAATCTTCATCCAGATGACTTGTCTATTGAAGATCCTGGGGTATTAAAGTTGCCTACTATTACTGAATTGGGGATAATGTGTATTTTATAGTTCTGTAGTACTGTTTTTAGGAATTTGAGTGCTCCAGAGTTTGGTGCATATATGTTCATCATTCTAATATCTTCTTGACTAATTTTTCCTTTGATTAGAATGAATTAAGCCTCTTTATCTCTTCTGATTAATTTTAATTTGAAATCTATATCATCAGATATCAGAATTGGAACACATCCTGATTCTTTGAGCCATTTGTTTGGAATATTTTTTTCCATCCTTTCACCCTACGGTAATGTCTATCCTTGAAAGTGAGATGAATTGCTTGAAGTCAATGAAAGGATGGATTTTCTTTCTTGAAACATTCCACTAGTCTGTCTTTTGACAGGGGAGTTGAGGCCATTGATTTTTACTGTTTTTATTGAAAGATGTGTATTAGAATATGTATTAGAAACTGTCACTTTAATTTCTTTGTGTTTGTGGTCCAATTTTGTGTTTCTGTAATTATACTTATCTTTGTTTTCATTTTTTAGCCTCTTGGGTATAATCATTCCATTCTTTGGTCCTTTGTATTGCTTCAAGTATTCTCCATAGTCCTGGTTTGGTGGAGAGGAATTCTTTCAGCCTGTTCCTGTCATGGAAAATTTTCTGTTCCCCTTTGACCACGATAGATAGTTTTGCTGATTAAAGTATTTTTGGTTGGCATCCATGGTCCTTTACAACTGTGAATACTATTCCAGGCTCTTCTGGCTTTCATAGTCTTCATTGAAAAATCAGCTAAAAATCTGACAGATTTTTCCATTATATGTAGGTAGTTGTTATTTTTTTTCTAGCAGCTTTCAGTGCCCTCTGTTCTGTACATTTAATGTTTTTACTATATATTGAGTGTGGCTTTTCTGGTTTTGTCATGTGTAATTGGTGTTCTATGTGCTTCTTGAATCTCTATAGGTAAGTCTTTCCTAAACTTAGGGAAGTTTTCTTCTACTATCCTGTTGTAGATCTGTTCAATGCCATTGGTCTTGGATTTTTCTCTTTCCTGTATGCCTATAATTCATATACTTTGTCTTTTCATGTTGTCACACATTTGCTGAGTATTCTAAACTAAGAAAATGGCTTATCAGTTAAGTAAAAAGCTAAGTATTCTATTCCTATGTTTTTGAAAAATTTACATACTCTTTGTTTGAGGAGTTCAAATCCTCAACTTTGTCATCCAGTCTTAATACTCTGTTTTCTGTTTCATTTATTCTGCTTATGAGGGTTTCTGCTTACTGAATTTTTCAATTCCATGTTCATTTGGATTTGGGTGTTCTTCACTATTTATGTATTTCTATCTCTTTTGTAAGTACCTTTTCAAATCATGAATTGTTTTTCATGTTTCACTAATCCTATTATTTGTATATTCTTGTGGTTCCATTACAAGTTTATCCCTTTTATCTTTGAGTTCTTTGAGTTTCCTGTATGTGTTTTCTTTAAGTTCTTTGATCATGTTTATGGTAGTTCTTTTAAATTCTGCATTGTGGGCTTCCTCAGAATGTTTCTCATTATATTGCATTTATGTAGGATTAGTGGGTTTTGTTGGGGGACCTGTTCTCTTGACTTTTCATATTATTTGTGTTTTGGGGCTGCTATTGGAGCATATAGGTATTCTTTGTTTTTTATGTGTTCAGTAGGAATTTTATTCTATTTTTGTTTAATATAATTTTGGTTCTGTTTTTATTATTCTCATATTTTGGTTGCTTTTTATTTATGATTAGAAACTAAATTGTTCCATGTTTCAGGTTCTTGCAGAGTAGTAGACTGGTCTGGGTGCATGGTGGGGCAGGGCAGTAGGTAGATTTGTCAGGTTAGTAGGAGTGATGGTCTGTGTTGGATAAAGAGCTAGGGAATTTAAATAATCTAAGTTAGGAAGCCAGTCCAGAGATCTGAAGCAGAAGGATTGGAGTCTTCCTATGTCCAAGGCTGGTGGGGGTCAGGGTGGGAGTAGGGAAAAGGAATGCAATACTGATGGAGAACAGTTGGGCAGGATCTGACTTACAAGAGTCCTGGTGGGGCAGGACTGTTCAGCTGGTCAGAAGCCAGAGGATAGAGGGGTGGGGCTAGCCCTCAGTGGGACTTAGAAATCTATGCTAGAATGTTTATCTAGTCTGAGTTATGATGCTAGTCCAGGGATCAGAGAGAGAGAGGAATTGTACATCTCCTGGGTCCAACACTGGCGGGGGACAGGGTCTAATATTTTTAAGGCCTTTTGAATCTAATACATATTCCCTGAATGCTCTCAAGTTTGGCTCTATCGTGTGGAGTTTGATCAACGTACTCAGGCATCTCACCAGTAAAGAAAACTGACTCCCCCTCTCCCACAAGGTAGAAGCTTCCTTCTTGAAGAAGAGCTCTCATAGTATCAAAAGATGCCATGCATGTTGCCAATGGAGAAAAGTATTCAATGATCCTACCCAGCTGTAAAGGCTACAAACCACAATGGCCAGGCCAGTAAATGATTTCTATTGGTGAAGTAGTGGCTCTTTTATCTGAAGGTTATTCGACACACTTCTAATTGGACTCAATTAGGCCCAATGAATGCGAGGGAATTCATGTATGGTACTGTAAACATATCCAAGTACATATGGATGGAGAGACCATAGACCCTAGAGAGGAACATGTTTCTGTCACCAAGGTCAAAATAATTTCTTACTCTACTCTAAATACTTATATTTACAGACAAGTGTACCTCTGAACACTCATCAAAGAAGCTTCTTTTGCTACAGAAAGAAGCTATTACAAAATTCCACAGCTTGTCAACTGAAGAGAATATGTGATTTTGAGATTCACAGCCATAAGTGACATACCTACAATGTAACCGCTACAATGAAAGGTCAGGGAGCATCTCAAAGAAAGGGTGGAAAAACGTAAGAGCCAGTGGAACAGGACACCTGCTGCTAGCCAATGCATTTTAGATACGATAGGGATAAAATATCCACATTATGGTAGTCTAATGAGAGCTGCATAATGAGATATACAGTTGACAGGCTGGAGAGAAGGCTCAGCGGTTAAGAGCACTGGCTGCTCTTGCAGATGACCTGGGTTCGATTCCGAGCACCCACATGGCAGCTAAGAACCATCTTTAACTCCAGTTCCAGGGGAATCCGATGCCTTCTTCTGACTTCCTCGGCATTGCACGACATGGGTGTACCAACCTACATGCAGACAGTACACTCAATACACATAAAAAATAATAAATAAGCCGAGGGTGGTGGCACACGCCTTTAATCCTAGCACTTGGGAGGCAGAGGCAGGCAGATCTTTGTGAGTTCAAGGCCAGCCTGGTCTACATAGCAAGTTCCAGGGAAGCCGAAGGTACAGGGAGACCCTGTCTTAAAAAGACCAGAAATAAATAAATAAATGAATGAATGAATAAATAAATAAATAAATAAATAAATAAATAAATACATAAATACATAAATACATAAAATAAATACAGTTGACATGCCAGCATGGATGGGTGCAGTTTCATACTGTCCCACTTCAAGATGAACAGCTATAAGCAATTAATCAATGCTGGAAGAGGGATAATCAGTTTTCTCTTGGGACTAGCTCTTGAGATGTTTTCTAATACTAAGGGACTTGGTGCATTATATATATATATATATAGATATATATTATATATATATATATATATAATTAAAATATATAAGTGTGTGTATGTATATGTAACAATAATAGCCAAAAAGTGTACAAGAAATTGAGGGGGAGTTTGGAATACATGACAAGAGTTAGAGCACAACCTAATGGGAGGGATGTAAAATAGCCCACACACAATACTCATGTATTAAATTCCCCAAAATAAAATAATTTTTAAAATATGTAAACAAACAATTTTAATAATAACAAGCTGAACAGCTGAAAGATTATTGATATATAGAACACACAAAGAAAACTAAATGTCAATAAAATAAACAACCTATTTATAAATTGAGGCAAGGAACTAAACTGACAGTTCTGTCAAAGACAAATTACTGATAAATTGTTTTTAAATGTTTAGCTATTTTTAATGATCAGGGACAAGCAATATCAAATACAAAATATTTTTCAAAATATTGTTTTTTATTGCATGTGATGACACATGGGTATGCTGCAAAAATAGTTTTTAATCATAAAGAAATCTGATGGGTTTTTCACAAGAAAAAATCAAGATAAATACAAAATTTTTAAACAAAACAGTCTTTTAAAATTTTGAGTTATTATTTTTGTTTTATTTTATGTGTATGAGTATATTGCCTGCATGTATGTAAGTGTACCTGTGTCATACACAGCCCTTGGAAGACAGAAGAGGCTATCAGACACCCTGTAACTGGAGTTTCAGACGGCTGTTAACTGCCATGTGGGTGATAGCAATTGAACTCGGGTCCTCTGCAAGAGCATGCAGTGCTCTTAACCCCTGAGCCATATCTCCACACCTCAACTAAACAGTCTTAAACAACCATTGTGTAAAAGAGTAAAAAATGACAAAAGAACTTAAAAGACAGTTTGAGATTGCTGGCTTAATTAAAAAATGGAAAGAGGTTCCCCATATATAAAATCTATCCTGAATCTCAAATGTTTGCAATGGGAATTTTTCTAACAGAGCAAACTGATCTTAAGGAAGGCAAGTGAAGATAAAGGTTTTAGAAGGTAGCATTGAGAAAGGAAATTTGTTTCAATACAAGGAGAACACTGGCTACAGAAGCTTAATTCAGCAGTTATTTAGTAGAAGAGACAGTGTGTCAAACAGTGCTTTTGTGTATTTTATCTATTCCTTGTGACTCATGATGAAGCTTACAAAGTCCTTAACTATAAGTTCTTTTTTTATTACAGACATATGTCATGATTCTTAGCATAAATACGTATATTTAAGAAGTCTCACTTTCAACTTACCAACTTGAATTATTTTCATTAGAGTTTGACAAATGTAACTCTATTTCAAATATGGCAACATCTTCATTGAAATTGAACATAAACACCAAAATCAGAGGATGGAAAGAAAACTGTGCATAGAAGTAATTTGAAAGTTGTAAACATCTGCATTATAAATGTAGGAAGATTTTTTGGGCTAGAGCAATGGCTCAGCAGTTAAGGGCATTGGTTACTCTTGCAGAAGATGCCGGTTTGACTCTCAGCACCCATATATTGTCTAACATCTGTCTGTAACTCCAGTTCCAGGGCTAACTTCTGAACTCAGAGTGCATTACATAACATGGGTGCACTTACATACATGCAGGCAATACACTCATAAACATAAAATAAATATAAAAATAAGAAAATATTTCAAAAAATTTAGTAAGTTCTCAATTCAATATCAAAACTTCCAATTAAAATGTATTTTAAGCCGGGTGTGGTGGCGCATACTTTTAATCCCAGCACTGGTGAGGCAGAGGCAAGCAGATCTCTGGGAGTTTAAGGCCAGCTTGGTCTACACAGCAAGCTCAAGGCCAGCTGGGACTAAAGGGAGACCCTGTTTCAAAAAGACCAAAAATGTATCTTAAAATGGACTTACACAGATGTGATGGCACACTAGTATAGTGAGATCTACATGGAGGCTAAACCAAGTTGATTCTGAGCCCAGAAGTTTGACGTCATCCTGGAAAAGAGATATCCAGTCTCCAAGACTTTTTAAACCTATTCTCTTTTAAGCTAATTAAAAAGTAAACTTTAGTAGCCAGGTATGATGGCACACGTCTTTAATCCCAGCCCTCTGGAGGCAGAAGCAGGCAGATCTCTGGGAGTTCAGAACTAGCCTGGTCTACATAGCAAGCTCCAGGCCAGCTGGGACTAAAGTGAGACCCTGTCTCAAAAAGACCCCAAAAAAGGACAGTTATGGCAGAATGCATGATCTCGGTTGGGGTGGGGGTGGGGGGGCAGGGAANCTGGTCTACATAGCAAGCTCCAGGCCAGCTGGGACTAAAGTGAGACCCTGTCTCAAAAAGACCCCAAAAAAGGACAGTTATGGCAGAATGCATGATCTCGGTTGGGGTGGGGGTGGGGGGGAAGGGAAAGGGAAATATGCCTGAACTGAATTGGAAAATGATGTATGAAATGCACAAAGCATCAATAAAAAAATGTTAAATAAAAAAATAAATAAATAAAAATAACAAAATAAACAAGTACTAACTCATATAAACTGAACTATAAAAGACATATGGATTAGAGAAACAGTAGGGTAAAATTTATAAAACTACATACTGATTTTTAATAAAATATGTTAAATGTTTAGCCATATTTAAGAAAAGAAAAAAAAGAAAATAATCAAAATAGCAAAATCAGGAATGAAAAAGAGGTACTAGAAGAATAAATAAAAATGAGAGACCATCATGACCAGCTGTATTCCACCAAATTAGATAATTAAGGCAAAACAGAAAAGTTAGGAGATGAAATATTGTTGAAACTGAGTAAATAAGCAACAAAAAGATGAATAAGTATATTATATCTAAATCTATTGAAACAGTGATAAAAACATCAGAAAATTTAGGTCTAACTGGATTTGTCAACAGGTTTACAAAGGGTAAATAAATTAAAATCAACACTTTACATACTGGGCCCAAGATGAAAAAGGCTACTTCTCTCTCACGTTATTTCATAAGGATAGCATTACCTTGATAAGACTTTTTGGTGTTATTAAAAACTACGAACAACTATCCTTGTATATGAAGTGTAAATAATCCTAACAAAGCCAGGCACCTTTGATCCCAGCACTAGACTGGCAGAGGAAAGTGGATCTCTAGGAGTTCAAGCCCAGGCTGGTCTAAATAGCAAAGTCCTGGCTGGTCAGGACTTTTTACATACTGAGACATTGTTTCAAAGAAATATACTAAGAAACTGATTTCAACAACACAAAAAATTAAGGCATACATTTCTATAACTGAAAATTTAAAAATTCCAGATTGTACTAATAAATACAAAGTAATCAATGCAATACTCGGAATTAAGGAAAATATTTAAAGATCAGCTCAACAGAACCATATAAAACATGAATTTAATTGTCCTTAACGATAAGTATAATTAAAAATTATGGAGAGAATTGAAGTTTCTGAGTCTGAAAATTCCATCCGTAAGATACTTCCAGGTGCCAAACATCTGTGTCTATAACAAGGTAACCTACCATAAAAATTAGTACTGTTTAAATCCTATATATCTAATTGCTTGTGCTTCATTTGTAGGATTGAAAGGCTATATATTATACTGTTTAAGTACCTATATATCTAATTGCATGTGCTTCATTAGTAGGATTGAAAGGTTATGCCTGGACAAGCTGGCAGCCCATGAAAGAAAAAAGCCAGAATTGACTAGAGACCAAGACAACAGCTCCAGAGAAAGTAGACTGTTTTGCTTCTCATCCACCAGTGCCCCTTTTCTAAGCCTAGGGAACAATCTGTGGAAGAGGGGGCGTAGTAGAATGTAAGGGCTACGATTGGGGTGAATGGTGAAACTACAACAATATAGACTGGACACTCATTTGATCAACTTGATTGAACATACAAGCCCCCCCCCTGCTGGATGGTGGGACCCATGAGCTGTGTGGGTTTGGGCACAACTGCTCGGAAATTGATTTTACATGAAGGATGCTTGTACTCACAGACTATCACCTACTGTTTAAAAAAAAAAAAAGACAGAGAAAGACGCAGAGAAGTTATGGCAGAATGCATGATCTGGGACAGGTAGGGGTGGGGTGGGGGGAAGGGAAGGGGATATATGCCTGAACTGAATTGGAAAATGATGTATGAAATACACAAAACATCAATAAAAAAAGAAAAAAAAACAATAATTATAATTAAAAATTATGGAGAGAATTGAAGTTTCTGAGCCTGAAAATTCTATCCGTAAGATACTTCCAGTTGCTTAACATTTTTTTCAATTAAATTCAGTTTTTATTGAATTTTTGCAAATTTCATACAATATATTTTGATTCTATTTAGAAACCCCTGTTCTTTCTGCACCCTTACTTCATATCTCCCACTTGATTCAATGTACTCTATTACCTCTTGTCAAGTCAAATTTGTGTCCTCAAATACTCTTCTGGTAAGGGTACATCCACTGGAGGCCCCTGATTAACCTACACAAAGTCGTACCTTTAAAGAATAAGTCTCCTGCTCCTAGCAGCCATGAGTTTCTAATAGTTTCTTGGCTGGTGTTGGGGTTTCCTGTCCACTTTATTCCTTGCATGCTGGGATTTTATCTAGTTTGAACCTGCACGGGTCTTGTGCATCCTGTCAACATTGATGTGAATTCATATGAGTAACTGCCCAGTTCTCAGGGCAGTTTCCTTGTGGTAACCCATCACCTCTGGCTCTTGTAATCTTTCAACTCCCTCTTCTTCAATTATCCCCAAACCTTAGGAGGCAAAAGTTTAATATAGATGTCAAATTCCATTCACTGATAAGCACTCTGCATTCTCTTATTCTTTGCATGTTGGATGGTTTGGGGTCTCTGTATTAATCACCGTCTGTTGAATGAGGAAGCTTCTCTGTTGAGAGCTGAGAGATGCATTGATATGTAAGTATGACAATAAGTCATTAGATGCCAGTTTAATATACTATGCCCATTTAGCAGAAAATTATTCGTAAACACTCTCCTACGGCCTGTGAACTCTCTAGTCACAAGTTCCTAGGCTCAGTGCCAAGTATGGGCTTCATCTTGTGAAATAGACCTCAAAACCAAGAAGAAAGTGATTTATTTCTCCCATAACATTCATGCCACCATTGTACCAGTGGGCATATCTTTCTAGGCCAGTTGTTGTAGCTTATAGGATTCATAGCCAGGCAATGTTGATGATCACTCGTCTCTTTAGAAGCATGCATAGCTCCTTCCAGCACTGTGGAAGCTTGTCAGTAAAGAGGAATCTTCAAAGCCAGCACCATCTTGATTTCCACTCATTTGTTCTACAGCTTATGGAGCTAGTGTATCTGTAGCAATAGGTTCTTATTATCAAGTTCTGGTCAGTAAAGAAGAACAAATTTTAAAAGACTCAATAACATGAGTCTTACAACTTATACATGGATGAATGTGAGGAGACTGAAAAAAATTACCTCAGGCAAATGGAAGCAAAAATTGAAAAGGGATTGCTATGAACATTAATAACCAGAATTATAAATGTGCATGCAACCAACCTCTAAGTTTTTAAGGATATATTCAAAATGTTAAAATTTATGGGAAGGCCACTTTAAACCTTAATTTCAAAAGAGATAATTTAGCTACACATGACATTAAGAATGAAACTGTGGACCTAAATATTATAAGCAGAATGGAGTGAAAAGACATATTTATTTATTTATTTTTGTTTATTCTTTTTGAAACAGGGTCTCCCTTTAATCCCAGCTGGCTGGAGCTCACTATGTAGACCAGGCCGGCTTTGAACTCACAGAGATCCACTTGCCTCTGCCTCCTGAGTGCTGGGATTAAAGATGTGCGCCACCATGCCCAGATGAAAAGACATTTACAAAAAATTCCCATAAACACAACACATTCTCAAAGAAGTGTAAAGCACTCCAAAAATACATAATATATTGGGCCTCCACAAATATAAAATTTTAAATCACTGAATTCAAAGCAAAAAACTTTTCTGACAACATCTGCCTGCAACTGGAAAAGAAGAGCAAGGAGGAGAATTTTGAAACATGTTTTAAAATATATAAAATTAGATATATAGGTATTTAAACAGTACTAATTGTTATGGTGGGTTACTTTGGTATAGACACAGATGTTTGGGTGGTATGTTAATCCATGAATTACATTTTCTTCTGTTAAGTATGACAGGGTCTTCCTGTGGTTTATAACATCTCCTAACCATTAGAGGATGTAAGCTTGTGGCATCAGCCGTGGGTTATTCCTCCAAGGAGAGAGCTAATAGCCAATTAGATGGCTGCCACTGCTGCACAGTATTTCCAGGCAGGTGAGGTGTAGCTGGTGCTGACGGAGGAGTCTTGCTTGACTCAAGGAGACCTATATTTGCTTTATTGGTTTAGTGGCCTTTGGTAACACTCTCTGGCATTCCAGAGACCATCTGTATACTTGCAAGTGCGGTCTCCATACATCTTTCCCATGTTTATATCAGGTCTTCAACAGCAGGGCCTT
>VZQC01001139.1:867382-896032 GCA_009823505.1 Rhizomys pruinosus | reverse complement strand
AACAGCCAGAATTGACTAGAGACCAAGACAACAGCTCCAGAGAAAGTAGACTGTTTTGCTTCTCATCCACCTGTGCCCCTTTTCTAAGCTTAGGGAACAACCTGCGGAAGAGGGGGCGTGGTAGAATGTAAGGGCTGCGATTGGGGTGAATGGTGAAACTACAACAATATAGACTGGACACTCATTTGATCAACTTGATTGAACATACAAACCCTCCCTGCTGGATGGTGGGACCCATGAGCTGTGTGGGTTTGGGCACAACGGCTTGCAAAATGGTTTTGCATGAAGGATGCTTGTACTCACAAATTATCACTTATTGTTAAAAAAAAATGAAAACAAAAAAAAACAGAGAAAGATGCAGAAAAGTTTCGGCAGAATGCATGATCTGGGATGGGTAGGGGTGGGGTGGGTGAAGGGAAAGGGATATATGCCTGAACTGAATTGGAAAATGATGTATGAAATACACAAAGCATCAATAAAAAAATAAATAAAATTAAATAGCTCCAAGTAACCAATGGAGCCAAAAACTCAAAAGGGAAATCACAGTATTTGAACAGTAAAAAAAAGCAAAGCACAATCTACTATTAGTTATTAAATGGAGCAATATTAGTATTAATAAGAAAGTTTATATCAGTGGATACCTATTTTAAAAAGACCTCCTTCAATTCCAGGAGAACTCCCCTTCCAGGGGAATTCGACACCCTCTTCTGACCTCTGCAGCATTGCACGACACGGGTGCACAAACTTGCATGCAGACAGTACATTCATACACATACAGAAATAAATAAATGCCGAGCATGGTGGCACATGCCTTTAATCCTAGCACTTGGGAGGCAGAGGCATGAGGAACTCTGTGAGTTCGAGGCCAGCCTGGTCTACAGAGTGAGTTCCAGGACAGCCGGAGCTACAGGGAGACCCTGTCTCAAAAAGACCCCCCCCAAAAAAAAGACCTACTTCATATTATTCAATGTTCCAGCTCAAATTGCTAAAAATTACATAAAAATAAAATCAAAATCATTATAAATAAATAACAAAATGTCAAATGAATTTAGATTAGAATGATAATGAAAAATAAGTGTAACTAAGACTTTATTTTTTAAATGTAAATAAATTCTTTGACAACTCTGATAGATTAACTCAACGAAAAAGGAAGAGAAGCTATAATGAAAAAAACAACATTAAAAGTCTACCACTGGGGGCTGGAGAGATGGCTCAGTGGTTAAGAGCACCGACTGCTCTTGCAGAGGACCCAGGTTTGAGTCCCAGCACCCACTTGGCGGCTAAGAACTGTCTTTAACTCCAGTTCCAGGGGAATCCGACCCCCTCTTCTGACCTCCATGGCATTGCACAACACGTGTGCACCAACGTACATGCAGACGGTACACTCATACACAAAAATAATAAATAAAAAAATTTAAAAAGTCTACCACTGAAATTTAATGAATCATAAGAAATTACTATGAAATAGTAATTTGAATAAAGTTAAAAATTGGACACACTCCTAGTAACCTATAAACTACTATAGGTTTCTTCATCCAACTTTAGAAAATTTAAAGATAGGATTATTTTAGTTTTTAATGTATGTTTTTAGTTGAAGTTTTTTTGGATTTCATGCAATACACCTTAATCATATGTAAACCTCACAGATGTATATATCCCATACCTTACCCACTGGATTTCATGCTTTATATCCTATATTAAGACCTGCTGAGTCAGGTTTGTGTCCTCAGATGTCCTGTGGCGTGAGTTCCTCCCCTGGAGCCTGGTCAACTGCTTATTAGTCCGTTAAAGAAGACCTACTCTTCCTTACCCAGTAGTGTTCAGCTACCAGTAGTTCTTTGGCTAAGGTTGGGGCCTCCTGACTTTCCCCCCAGGTCTATGCTGGGTTTTGTCTAATTGAATTTGCATGGTTCTCATCCATTATGTCACCATTACTGGACAGGCAGGAAAGAACCTACTGGAATGTTAGATATGGTCTGTCTTTCAAGTAACTTGTGTTTCCCTTACCTAAATTTTTTTCAAAAGTTTTGAATAGTAATATCTAAGATCAATGAAATTAACAAAAAATAATTATAATTTTAAGTCTACAAAGGAGATTTTTAAATAAACAAATGAAAATATAATAGAAAAGAAAATTTGAAAATAAATTTAAAAAGATGGATTTAGTGATTATAACACTCTCATCAGAGAAATGTCCAGAATCTGGTGCCATCACTGAAGAAATATGACATATTTAAAGAGCTTATATCAGACTGGAGAGATAGCCTAGCAGTTAAGAGCACCGACTGCTCTTGCAGAGGACCTGGGTTCGATCCCCCGCACCCACATGGTGGCTAAGAACCATCTGTAACTCCAATTCCAGGGGAATCTGAGACCCTCTTCTAACCTCCGTGGCATTGCACGACACGGGTGCACAAACCTACATGCAGACAGTACATTCATACACATACAAATTTTTTTTAAAAATTAAAAAAATAAAGAGCTTATATCCTTACATTCTTCAAAAATTGAAGATAGAATACTGCTAAATACTCTTATTAAGCAAACATTATGTTAATACTAGAAAGAGATAAAGGCACTATAAGGAAAGCAAATACTCTAGACTATTACAGGCTAGAAGTCCTCAACCGTATGCCAGCAAACAGAATTTAACAGAACACTGAATGGATCATTCATCATTTTTAAGTGGAATTTGTTGCTGAGATACCAGGATGGAACAAAATTGGAAACCCAGAAAATGTAGTACATTACTTTATCATCATAAAAGAAAATATGTGATCATTTCAAATGATGCATAAAAAGCATTCTACAAAAATTCAAAATCAGCTTCATAATAACAACTCTGAACAAATTTGAGATAGTAGTGATGCAGCCTCAACACAAAAAATACTAAAAAACACTTGTCATGTATCATAAGCTCAAAGTTAACATATACTAAATGATGAGCAGTTGACTTACTGCAACATAAGAGCAAGATAACAATGCTCATTTGAACAATTTATGTTCAGCATTGTACTGGAAGTCCTGAACATTATAATTGGGCAAGAAAAGGAATGAATGGTATCTAAATGGTATCTAAAAAGTGGTATCTAAAAACAGAAAATAAATTGCCCCTACTTGTAGATTACATAATCTTATCTGAAGACAGCCCTAAGGCACCACAGAAAATGTTAAAATTAATAAAGTTGTAGAATCATACTTGCCTGGTGGTGAAGTATGGAGGTAAGGAGAAAGGAGACATGATGCCTAAAAGATGCATTGTTTCAACAAGATAGGAGAAACTCCTCCTAGAGATCTTTGGGCAGTAAAGTGACTTTAGTTAGTAATAATATGTGACATAGTTGAAAATCTCTGAAAAGAATATAGTATAAGTATTTTCACTATAAAAACACAGGTCCAGGTGTGTACTACATGACCTGTAATAATGTTAAGTTATGCCTACTGGTACAATAGTGACATGACTATTATGAGCATAACCAACTGCTCTGATTAAATTTGGGACTTGCTCCACAGGAGGGATCTTTTACCTGGTACTGTAATCTTGGTCAAGAACCCATAGCAGTACGAGTCTCAGGCTCTTGCAAAGAACTTCCTACTATCCTTTTGCTACGTGATATCAAACTATTTTCTTTATTTTATAGGTTTTTATTTTTTTCTTTGTCTTTTTGAGACAGGGTCTCCCTGTAGCCCCAGCTGGCCTGGAACTCTCTCTGTAGACCAAACTGGCCTTGAACTCACAGAGATCCACCTGCCTCTGCCTCCCAAGTGCTAGGGTTAAAGACATGTGCTACCATGAAAAGAATGAATGAGAAGTGCTCAGCCATAAATGAGCATTTATATCACAGCCGTTAAAGGATCAGGGATTATTATGACAGAAGGTATTGAAAGAATGCAGGAAAGAACCAGAGGTTAAGAGGATTGCTGTGAAACAGTGTCTTCTAGATGTGACATGGCCATTTTACTCATGAACTCCCTGCAGCTAGTTTACCTGCCCAAGATCTGGACAAAATGAAGCCAGTCAACATTCTGACGTGAATGAAAAGAGGACCATGAGGCTCCAACCCTCACTGAGAGACTGTGGGCAGTTACTGGATACTGGAGAATGAGCTATCGTTTCCTCAGTTGTATTGCCCATGTTCCAGGAAATAACTCCCCACTTATGCTCATGTAAGCAACCTTAAATAAAATCCGTGAATAAAAACATACATCAAAGTATGATGGGTTTGTGGGGAGTAAGTGTTTCAGTAAGAGGGATGAGAGAGAATAATTGGAGTGAGAATGTTCAAAACTCAGTATATCCATGTAGAAAATGGTCAAAAATACAAGTAGCTGAGGTGATGTATGTCTTGTGTATATTATTTTATCATCCCATTATATATTCATGTGTCAGGATATATTTCATGTGGCAACTATACTATAAAATAAATAGAAAGTGCAAACAGTATAAAAACTGCACAGAAACAAAGCAACAATTTACTGCATTTGAACATGTCAACATTTCCTTGGAATATCTGCTTTTTTATTAGAGATGGTATGAAAGTTTGGTTTACACTTTAGTGTATATGAAAACCAAAATTCCATCTTTCCAGAATAAATTTGAGAGCTCATTTTAAAATATTTGTTACATCATTGACTATAGCACCAAATGTAGCTTCTAACATTTTTAAGAGAGCTAAGTTATTTTCCCAATTTACTTTCTTTGTTTTTGGTCTTTTTGAGACAGGGTCTCCCTGTATCTCCAGCTGTCCTGGAACTCAATATGTAAACCAGGCTTGCCTTGAACTCACAGAGATCCAACTGCTCTGCCTCCCAAGTGCTGGGATTAAAGGCATGTGCCACCATGCCCAGACCAATTTATTTTCTACATATTTATCTTTGAATCTCTATCATTTTGTTAAATAAACAGCTATGCATTTTCTCATGATAATGTGATTTTTTTCAGTGGTAGAATTGAACCTAGCCCACCTTTAAAATTTTATTTAGTAAAATATTTAAGCTTGATATCATCAGATAATACTGCTTTCCAAAGATCAATTCCTAATTGAAATCTTATCAACCTGTTTGTGAGATTTTGCAGAATGTCACAAAAAAAATTCAAGATTATAATATAATGGATTCTTCAAGGGAAACCCTGAGAAGACAGGCTTCATTCTATATATCTTGAATTCTGGATATCTGAAAAGCCAGCCTCAGGCCAAATTGCAATCAGCATAAATAGCAACTAGACCCTCTAGGCCAAGTATGTAGTAACTTCTGAGGGTCTGAGTAGCTGAGTATACTGAACCAAAGCAACTCCCAATAAAACACCTTCCTACTCAACCTTTTTGTGAGCAGAATGTCCGTAAGCTACTCATTTCTCCAGGAAAAGCCTTTCACATAATTTTCTTCTTCCATGCCCTAGAATCTAGGATGGGTGGTGTGTGGCAAATTCCCAAGTTAGCTTCAAGACAATGTTTCAACTGTGCCAGTATAAAATCTTTGGGTTTATCTAATGGTGTTAAAATAATTCAGAAACCATGCCTTCCTTAGTTCCAACTTTAAATGAGGTTTTCCAACCAAAGTTCAAGTGCTTTAAGTCTTTTGTTCAGCATTTTCCTTCCCAAGTATCTCTGTAAACTTAGCTAAAATCAGTTAGCCAAACCTATGCCACAGCTTGAATTCTAGATTGCCTTGAAATTTCCCCAGCCATGTGAATGAATCTCTTATCTTTGTATTTAGCTTCCCCAAAGTCATAGGGCATAGACAAAATATAGACCAGTTATTTATGCTGATTGCAGACTTTGGCCTGAAGCTGGTTTTTCAGGTATCCGGAATGTAAGATGTATCAAATAAAGCCTGTCTTCTCAGGGTTTCCATTGAAGCATTCATTATATTATAATCTTGAATTTCTCTAGTGACATTCTGCTTGAGACCTCTACCCAGTTACTAAAAGAGTTATCTGAAGTATCATGAGCCTTCACCATCTGCATTAATTTTGCTGTTCTCAACTAAAATTCTCAACAGAATCACAGATTAAGCTCTATTCAAACATTTCCAAATTCCTCAGTACTTTCAAATGCTTAAACTTCATAAATTTAGGTTGGTGCAAAGCAACTATCCTGGTACCAATTTCTGTGTTACTTTCATTGTTGCTGTCTTCAAATGTATTACAGAAAAATAAAGATAAAGGGTATGAAGGTTGTATTTTGTACCTCTGTTTCAGAAGGATCTATCCATGGTCGCCTTGAACCATGTACTTAAGACCATCAGGATGGCTTAGAGTGTGCAGAAGAAAATAATTATCACCTCATTGTGGAAAGGAGGTATAGGACAAGGAAGGAATGAAGAATATGCCATAACTTTCCAAGGCACACCCAAGTAACCCACTTCCACAAACTATTCCTTATCTCTATTTATCCAGCCCCCAAACTAATGGAATCAGCTGATGTCATTATGTCACATGAGCCTGTGGGTAGAATTTCATATTCAAATCATTACAATGAATGAGTTAAAGATATGCTTAACTTGCTAGGCTATATTTGTATGTATAAAATATTTTCAGGGAATATTTTGAAAATTACCTGAAATTTACCATGATTCTTGCTGTCCATGATGTGTGCAAATATGACATTAATTATCTGAATTCCTGCTTATAATTTTAAATGCTTTATCTCTTAAAAATAAAAGTTTCTTAGAAAATAAATTCCCATCCAGACTTTATGACTAATCTTAGTCTTTGTATTTCAAGGATAGTAGTTACTTTACTGTGGTTCTCAGAAAGCTGTTTCAATGAGTTTAGTATAGGCAATAATAGAGCATTTTCAATCAAAATGAACTAATCAAAAGATCCATAGGACTATGACATGTACTGGCGCATAGCTGCCAACAACATTGTTCCATGGATTTTTTTAATTGATGAAATTTGTAATTTTTGTGGAGTTTTATACATTTCATATAGTAGATCTTAATGAAGTTTAGACTCCCCTTCTATGTCCATGCTCCCCATGCCCTCCACCAGATTTCAAGCATTTTGCCATGTATGTTAAGTCATATCCAATCAAACACTTATACCCAGATGTTCAGTGCAAGTTATTCTACTGGAGTCTAGTAAGCTTATCTAGAGTTACTTCCTAAAATAAGATCTATTCTTTTTTAAAAAATTACCTTAACATAATTTTTATTAAGCATTTGTACATTTTACACAACAGTTCCAAGTAGAATTTAGCTACCTGCCCCAGGCATTAACTCCCATCAGAACTCATGCATTCCATCACCAAGTTAAGTCCTATCCAGTCAAGCTTTTGAATCGAGATGTCCTTCTATGCAAATTCATCCATTAGAGTCTAGTCACCACATCTAGAAATCTTAAGTAAGGCATATCCTTCCTCACCCAGCAGTAATCAGTCTCCAGTAGTTCTCAGTCCAGGGCCAGTTTCCCACCCATTTTCCTTACTCTGCTTTGAAACCTTTTTATGACTTGGCATGAGTTCCATGTCTGATGCCAACATTACCACAGTTTCACATGTGCAAGATTCCAGTAGTCTGTAAGCCTCTGTTTCCTTACGTTCATACACCAGCCCTGGCTCTTACAATCCTTCTGCTCCCTCTTCTACAATGTTCCCTGAGCCATGGGTGGGTGAGGTTTAATATAGGAGTCCTGTCCAGGGACACACACTCTGGAGGATCTCATTCTTTGTAACTTGGCCAGTTGCAGCCTTCTGTTTGCAGTTTAGTCTGTTGTGTAAGGAAGCTTCTGAAGCTTCAGAAGTTTCTCATTCCACTATGTTCCACTTGTCTTAGGCATAGTTCAACTATAGATGTGTCTCCTAAGATAGGGCATCTTTCAGATGTATATTTTATGTGCCTGACTAGTTATGGGATTCTTCAGTAGCCTCCACCTGTGGCAAAGAGAAGCTTCTTTGATGAGTGCTGTACAGCATGCTTGTATGTAAATATAAGATTCCATATTTAGCATATGGTAAGAAATTTCATTTGTCTGAGATATGACATGGTTTTCTCTAGGATCTAAGTCCTCTCTAGCCCTCTGCATTTGGCTGAATTTAGAGTGGGACTCATGGGTTCACACCCACTGAGAGGGTTTTAAGTCCAATTAGATAACTGTAGATTATCCTCCAGATAACAGTGCTACTACTGCAGTTTGCTGTACTGTTCATTATGATTTTTAAGGTTTAGGGATGGGTTGGATCATTGATTGACTTTCTCCCTTAGCAGTGCGCATATTATCTAGCATTATGAGCACTCAAATTCAGGCATAAGGCTTCCAGGTCAGTTCCTGTTCTGTTACTCTCAGTCCTATTTCAGGAGTATGTCCTATCTTGAGCAGTAGGGTCTTATCTTTCAGTTCTAGGAGATAATAAAAAGCTTTGGATATAGCTTGTGTAATTTTGAGAGTAATTCTCACCAACCACACGAAGGGAAATGTCTTCTGTCTGGCACTGTGTTTCTTGTCATATAGCCCCCAAGTATACCTGTGCATTAACGTTCAGTGTATGTGCATTTCTCATGGGGTCTCAAGGGAATCACATTATACTCTGGGTCCCCTAGCTGCCCAATATCCAATCATTTCTATTCTTTCTTCTTCCCTTCCCCCCTCCTTCCCCAGCTCCAGTACCCCCATTATCTTCACCATCTTCTGAGTTCCCTTGCCACCCCTTACCATACCCCCTTGTATGTCCCTCTCTCCTCCCCTCACATCTCAACACTCCTTATTTTTCCACGTCCTCCCAGTAGCATTTGTTCATTACTGCCCCCCTCTTTCAAGTTCTTACTTTTCCTTTACCTCCATGTATTCATTCCAGTTTCTTGGCTCCTGGTGTTACATCAGGATATATACTCACATATAGCAGATTGATGCTATAATCCACAAATGAGGGAGAACATATGTCACTTGGTTTTCTGTCTTTGTGTTACTTCACTTAGTACAACACTCTCTAGTTGCATCCATTTACCTGAGAATTTCATAATTTCCTCTTTTCTTACCACTGAGTAGTACTCCATCGTGTAGATGTACCACATTTTCATTATCCATTCGTCAGTTGTGAGACATTTATGCTGTTTCTATTTCTTAGCTATTGGGAAGACAGAAGCAACAAACCATAGATGTACAGGTATCTTTACAGTATGATGAGTCTTCTGGTTATATCACAAAGAGTGGTATAACTGTGTCTTATGGTAGGTGCATTTTTAGTTTTTGAGTGATCCCTACACTGCCTTCCACAGTGGCTACACTACTTTGTATTCCCCCCAGCAGTGAATGAGCATTACCTTTCTCCACGTCCTTGCCAGCACTTGCTGTCCTTCATTGTGTTGATTTTAACCAGTATGATTACGGGAATATTAAATTGGTTTTCATCTTTTTGCAATTTTCATACAACATAATTTGATAGTATTTAGATCTCCTCCATTCTCCATATCTGTAACTGCCTACATCCTATACCTCTGGATCTGACAATCATTCTTCCACCCCTTCCATAATGATCCCTGAACCTTGGGAGGAAAAAGTTTCATATATATAGATATAGATATAGATATAGATATAGATATAGATATAGATATAGATATGAGATAATAAAAAGCTTTAGATATAGCTTGTGTAATTTTGAGAGTAATTCTCACCAACCACATGAAGGGAAATGTCTTCTGTCTGGCACTGTGTTTCTTGTCATATAGCCCCCAAGTATACCTGTGCATTAACGTTCAGACAGTGTATGTGCATTTGATGGTCACTTGATGATCTGTTCCTCAAGGGTCAATCAGGTTTTGGGGGCGGGGTGTGGGAGGGAGCCCCTGTCTCCTTTTGGCATTTCAATTACCAGTCTCATCCACTTGAGGACAAAGTCCAGGTCTTGCTAGACTAGGCTTCCCTTTTTGAAGCATAAACAGGCTTTCTTCTTTATTGACTGGACACTGGCTGAAGCCCCATTAGTGAATCTCCAAGACCTCCATGAACAGGAAGACTGGTGACTCACATTTGCAGGACATTTCAAGAGATGCCCCTATGCATAGTCCCCTGGGACTTATTTGACCTCTGAGGGCAAGGAACGAAGTTATCCCTTAAGACCCTCAGCCAAATTAGTATGGGCATTAAGTATGTTCGTTAAGCATCCAGAAAGGCTAAGTTACACCAGCCTGATACTTTTAACTACCATGTAATATTTTAGAAAAGGCTTGGACAAAAGCTCAAGCAGCCTTGTATAAGAAACATTAAGAAGCACTCCCATAAAATAAATACTGTGGTTAGACATAATGTCATGACAAACTAGTTTTTTCCTCATTCTTTTGATCTTATATTTCTCTAAAATATGCATATATACCCTCCACCCATATAAATAAGTGCATTTTTCAAACCCTATACATAGTAGATCAGCTTTTTCTGAATACATTCTTCTTTAAAATCGAAGAGAAATGAATATTTTTTAAATGCATCAATACTATTTCCTGAGCAACTCCCGTATTCTAGGAGTTTAAAGTGCATTGGTCAACAAAGTCTTGACATTCTACCAGGTAACTTTTAGAAGTGCCATTGGAAAATTAAAGGAACTGGAGACATGATTTAAACATTGTCCCAGTGGATAAAAATCCAGTGGTGACAGACTTCAAATAATTCAGACTCCAAATTTCTGAAATACACACATTCTTCTACACTATATCCAGGTAAAATGCTATATCACTTAATAGAAGATAAAATTAGAAGCTATTACTACACATGAAAATCATAGCTATTAGTGGGAAGAAGTAAAGCAGATTATTTTTGTGGGTGTTCTTTGATGCTATGCTGCCT
The DNA here is from genome assembly GCA_009823505.1 of Rhizomys pruinosus. Lineage (NCBI taxonomy): Eukaryota > Metazoa > Chordata > Mammalia > Rodentia > Spalacidae > Rhizomys > Rhizomys pruinosus. The sequence continues at coordinate 885,252 of VZQC01001139.1, read as the reverse complement.
TAGAATCCTTCAGGTATATATCCAGTACAGGTATATACATCTGTGTTTTAAGGTAGTTCAAAATTTTAGTCTCTTGAAAAATCTCCATACTGATTTCCATGGTGACTGGACTAATTTACATTATTCCAACAGTGTGTGAAGATTGCTTTCCCTGTATCGTCACTAACATTTGTTGTTTTCTTATTTTATTATTATCATTATACTCTATTATATATATATATATTCTATTCAGGGATAAGCATTCTAAAGCCTCTTGTTCTCTGCACATTGGTCAGTTGTGGGTTTCCATATTAATCACCATCTGCTGTATAAGGAAACTTCTCTACTGAGAGTTGAGAGATGTATTTTTGTGGGTATGAAAATAAGGCATTAGGTTGACTAAGGATTTATGAATCTCCAGTGAAGACTCTGGTAGACTCGGGAAATGTTTTAGAGTAGAACAAGAGTTAATTAAACGGATTAATTAAAGATTCAAATTATTATGATTTTAGAATATTGTTTCTTAACATAAGTAATATTATTTATTTACCTTTGAGTCATCTATAACTTAAAAAAATGTAATAGTTTACTCTTTGGTAAACATAGATGGAACATTGGATTTTTTTTCTCCCTGATGTATTTCTCTAGAATTTAAAAATGCTTCTTATATATTCTTATTTTCACGACAAAATAATTTCGCATAATTTCATGAGAGTGCATTCTTCTTTGTGCAGGACATAACTGGAAGCATTACTAATGTGAGCAAACTTTGAATCAAATGTTGTTTTTGGAATAAGTGGCATATTATCAAATATGATTTGAGTATCTTGAAACTAAGATGGACATTATACCATCAATACTCACCAAGACCACTTGGAAGAAAATAATGTAGTACCTGGCTTGTTACTGTTCCATCCTTATAACTGAACACATGTGGAGAAACTGATATCTTGAGCCTAAAATTACTGTGATCATTTAAGGAATGAGATAACTTGATATTTATTCAGAAACCCTGGCCTCAGCCGTGCGTGGTGGCGCACGCCTTTAATCCTAGCACTTGGGAGACAGAGGCAGGCCGATCTTTGTAAGTTCAAGTCCAGCCTGGTCTGCAGAATGAGTTCCAGGACAGCTGGGGCAGAAAACTAGGAAAATGAATAAGTATCCCAGACAGGGAAGGAGAGAGAGAAAGAGAGAGAGAGAGAGAGAGAGAGAGAGAGAGAGAGAGAGAGAGAGAGATCTGGCCTCTATCCAAGACAAGAACATAAACAGGACAATAAATCAAACTGATGGAATACTCAATACCGAAACTTAATATTTCCTCTCAGGAACAGGGGCACTGTGATAGAAAATTTTCCTCTCTGAAGTATTATTAATTACCACTCTCTCCCTACTAGCATTTCACTCCCTTCAGGTTTGCTGCCTGGAGTCGTAGATAGCTAAGGATCCTCAAATTCATATAAAAGAAAAACGTAATGAAGTGATGGTGATTCCTCTGTGTAATAATCACCACTCTAAATAACCCTGAAGAAAATTCATTTGCATATCACCCTTTGTGTACTCAGCACCATCCCAATTCAGAAACAGAATTTATTTTTGATGTATTCCTGGGAAATTCACACATCAGGAAGGAGGGTCACTTCCTGATAAGCCCAGGACACTTGATGTATATTAGGGACCCCAGAAGGAAGGAATTCATCTAATTATAGCAGGTGAAGTTGGCTGGTAAGTACTTGGTTAAGCTATATATCTTCATGAGAATTTAGAATGAATTACATTGTTTATGAAAATTCTAGGAAGGAAAGATTGAAAAGGCCTTTGCAATCAGTTACCATTTTTGTTGCACTTTTGTAAGCAATCAAGCTGAATGTAATCACACCTGACTTGTATTTTAAATGAGAAACAAGAAGTAGAATGACTGTAGGAGGAATTTTGTTTCATTGGTAAAGCTTCGGGTCATGCAGTACTACCCTTGCAAGTAATAGATGAAAGCTTTCTCATTGCCTGAGCTATTTTTCACCTCCTTCTAAGCCTTATTTTACTTTATAACTCATTACCTATCTTTATAGAGATCAGATTCTGATGCCTTATTTTGTCAGTCCTAATCAAGTTCCAAATTCTCCTAGTATTGTAAAATATCTCACTACGACTCTCAAAGTTAACATTTTTTTAAAATTTTATTTATTTCTGTATGTGTAGCAATGTACTGTCTGCATGCAGGTTGTGCACCCGTGTCGTGCAATGCCACGGAGGTCAGAGGAGGGTGTCGGATTCCCCTGGAACTGGAGTTCTCCTGGAACTGGAGTTTCAGACGGTTCTCGGCCGCCATGTGGGTGCTGGGGATCGACCCCGGGCCCTCTATAAGAGCAGTCGGCGCTCTTAACCGCTAGGCCATCTCTCCAGCCCCCTAAAGTTAACATTTTAAATTATTCTCATCTTACCTATCATTAAAAACCAACTTTGTACTATGCTGAAGGCACGCACACTGAGTTTGGAAGAAACCACCATAACTGATTATGCATCAGCAACTTTTGCTCCTGATGTCATCTTGGCAACTAAGAAACTATACCAGAACACCTTATATCATTACTGAAGACAAAAAATATGCAAAGGACACTTTGAGTCAATGTATATTAATCTTCTCCAGAAGGTACCTTCTGATCTCTGAAACTGGTTTTACAATAAGTTGCCACAAGTATTCTATATTTCTGCAGTTTCCATAAAAACATCTCTCATTTGAATATTTCAGGTTCAAAACCATCCACTAAACAGTCTCTATTGCCATTTCTTAGCACACAGATTAGCTGTATTTTAGTTACAATCAAAGAAAATCAAGTGAGATGTTGATAAAATTCAAGGAAAAAAGAATATTCTTTTTGAGTAGCAGCAGAAAAAACATATGTAGACTCTTCTCTTAACCAGCCAACAGTCAGCTGTTTTTATCCCCCTCTCTTTTTGGGAATAAGTATTTTGTAAGTTTTTTTATAACTTTTATTAATAGTATATGTATGTATGTGTGCATACAGACATGACAATGTATGTGTAAAAGTCAGAAGACAACTTGTGGAGTTGGTTATCTCTCTCCACCTTTTATATTTTGGTCTTTTAGAGACAGTGTCTCCATGTAGCACAGCTGACCTGAAACTCAGACCAGGCTGGCCTTGAACTCACAGAGATTTTCTTGCATCTACATCCTGAGTGCTGGGATTAAAAGTGTGTGCCATCACATTGGGCTCTTCCAAAATTTTGTAGGTTTCAGGAATATAACTCTGGTGGTTTTCAGACTTGTACTGCAGATGATTTACCAACTGGGTCATCTCTTCACCCCTCGAATAAATTGTAATATGTAGCTTTCATTTTCATCCTTGCAGAGTGCAGTCACAGAAAGAATCCTGCTAGCCAGTCTATTTTTGTCATAGTTATTATACCTATGAAAAGTATTGGTGAGAAATCCTCATAAAATAATTTTGTTAAGAGCTACTATTTTCTTTTTTTGTGTGTGTTTATTTATTTTTTTTAATTTTTTTATTGATGGTTTGTGCATTTTGTACATCATTTTCCAATTCAGATCAGGCATATTTTCCTTTCCCTTCCCCCCCACCCCCACCCCATCCCAGATCATGTATTCTGCCATAACTGTCCTGCATCTTTCAGGGTTTTTTTTTTCATTTTTTAGCTATAAGAGTTACTATTTTCAAATACATAGTAACAGAGAGTGAACATTCCCACTCACAGAGAAAGAAATAGCAGCATAGAAACACAAATTGGGTCCCAAATAAGAACAAAGCTCATTACAGCAAATATTAAATACTGTGGTTTCCATGTAGAATATCTGAGAGAGGTGGTGTTTGACATGAACTCCAAAGGGCTTAAGTATCTTTGCCACTTTGACCTTGCTGTCTGCATACCAAATGCCCTCTCTCTTGGGCTGGTTCCATTTGTCTGACACTTCCCATCTTTCTGGCACCTCCAACCTTCTTGCTTCCCTACTGTAATTTAGGCTTCACCCTCACAATGCTGTGTATGACCTTCTCAGGGAATCCCTCTAGGGACTGTGAAGCTGCCACATAATTCCTCACATCTATCTCCAGTTTTCTATTGAAATCTAAGATGAAACCTTCAAGAATCCACAACTCTTGCATTTTTCAGTACTGAAAAATCATTATATCGTCAACATCAAGATCTTCCACCAACTTGAATAATAGTCAACCTTACCACAACCACCACACCTTTTCAATGGCAAATGGTTGCCTGTGTTGCTGAACTAGGGGAAAAAAACAAAACAAAACAAAACACTTCCTCGAGTGGCCTTGGGTTTGCAGGATGCCCTGGAGATCTTTAGTCAAAACAATATCTTCTAAATGAGTTGAAATATTTCTCTCATTGATCCAGTGTGACCTGACCTCAGAGTTCCCTGTCCTAGCAAGCACACAGAGTTGGCCTTTCTTTGTTTCCCTCTGTGGAGCAGCTCACATTTCCCACTGAGGTGGATTTTTGCCAGTGATCTGAGTCCAAGTCACAACCAATGTTGTGGGGATAAACTTGGAGTAATCAATCATCCAATGGAGAGTTGAAAATTTCATTTTATGTATACAAGTGTATTGCCTGCATGTAGGTAAGTGCACCCCAGTCAGACAATGCTCCTGGAGGTCTGAAGAGATGTCAGATTCTCCTGGAACTGGAATTACAGATGGTTGTCAGCTGCCATGCAGGCGCTGGGAATTGAACCCAAGTCCTCTGCAAGAGCAGTCACTGTTCTTAACTGCTGAACCAACTCTTCAACCCCAAGAGATGAAAGTCTTTGAGGTTTACTTATGTCAGTATAAAACTTGACTGTAAGTTCTCTTTTAAGATTTTTTTTCCACATGTCTTTTATCTTATCATTCTTTTTAAAAAAACATTTCATTATTCTACATTGCATTTTGGGGGCTTTTTCTAAATTAACTTTCAGATTACTAGCTTGGTAATTTTAGTAGTCATACCTATAATTTCTAGAAACTTTGCTTTTTTTTAAATCTCCCAAACCACTTTATATGATTTGTTGTTCTCATTATTATTGTCAAACACAGTAAATGATCTTTACTTCATTAAACATAGTAAGCAGAGTTGCTTTAATAAAGCTCTGATGAAGATAATGTCTGAAATTTTGTGTTTCTAGTATCATTAGTAGCAGGCTTCGTTGAGTTTTTTTTACTTGTGTGCAAATCACTAATCCCATAGTTAATTATAGGAATACTGTGAGGCTTGAAATAGAAATAATGTGAGTCTTAAAATAATTTTCTTTAGCATCCAGATATTATAAGCCTGAGCTGTAACATAATTAACACATTACTTTTATTATGTTTAACTCTTATCCTATGGATATAGCTCTATGAGTCTCAGTTTATTGTAGAGATTTTTCTCTCATTAGTGTATTGGTGGGTCTCTAGCTTTTGATTGTCTCTTCATTGGCTTGTGTGGCCACAAAAATGTATGTTCATTTTTTTCTGTAAGATGGAAATACTTTCATAACTAAAGTACTTTCCATGTTTTTCATCTATTAATTCTGTTATTTTCTTTCACCCTTAGTCAGATCACCCGTTCTTTTGTCACTTCTTCATTCATGTTAATAGCTTTAAATGTACCATCATCCATTTCAGGTGGATAAATTTGTTCAAATACATAACAAGTTCTAATTAGAGAATGAAAACATCATTAATGCTTTTAAGGCACCTTTTTCTAATATGCGAAAAATACTATCCCTACTATCATCTTAAATCAAATCCTTCTGTATTTCTTCTCCATAAACAACTACTATTTTAATCATCAGGTACTATATATTATTACCTAAAATGAAGGTAGGACAATACCATTACTCCATTTGTAAAATCAACTTTACTGACTGACAAAGCATTCTTGTAAACCCAGTATTTCCTCAGAAAGCCAAAGCCAGGACTCGATCTGGGATGGGGTGGGGGTGGGGGGGGAGGGAAAGGGAAATAAGCCTGAACTGAATTAGAAAAAATGTATGAAATGCACAAAGCATCAATAAAAAACTAGTTAAAAAAATAATGGTACACATGAAAGTGAATCTTGAATAGGTAAGGATGAATATAGGAATTCTATACAATGTGTGTCCACTACAGAAGGGAAGAAGAAAGGTTATGGTTTGTTGACTAAGAACAACATATGAAAAGACTTACAGGTGAATAAGAAAATCTTGGATGATTTTAGTAGTCATATGCGTCCATTGTTTTCTATTTAGGCAATTAGATGGAGGTTGAAAATGCTTAAATGTAATTTTTGATGGTTTAAAAATCTGTAGGCATGGGCTGGAGAGATGGCCTAGCGGTTGGGAGCGCCGACGCTCACGCAGAGGACCCGGGTTCGATCCCCAGCACCCACATGGCGGCCGAGAGCCGTCTGAAACTCCAATTCCAGGAGAACTCCAGTTCCAGGGGAATCCGAGACCCTCTTCTGACCTCCGCGGCATTGCATGACACGGGTGCACAGACTTGCATGCAGACAGTACATTCATACACATACAGAAATAAATAAAATTAAAAAAAAATCTGTAGGCACAAGCATTTTTTCTTATAAAATCACAGAAGAAAAGGGCATCTGTTTGTTTTGACTTTGTGTTGTATTATTACTCATTGTAACATAGGGATGTAAAATCTCAGAGCTACATCTTTTGTTGTCCCTGTCTTGTGTCCCCTTTCATGGAATCTTCTTGGTCACTCAGTACATGACTATTTCTTTAGGTTATAGCTGCATTGAATAAACATAATATATATGTTTTGGGGGTTCATTTGTGAATAAGTCTGAATTCTTTTTTAATTAATTATTTTTTTTAATTTTATTTATTTTCATATGTGTATGAATGTACTGTCTGCATGTAGGTTTGTGCACCCGTGTCCTGCATTGCAGCGGAGGCCAGAAGAGGGCGTCGGATTCCCCTGGAACTGGAGTCAAAGACGGTTCTCAGCAGCCATGTGGGTGCCAGGGATTGAGCCCGGGTCCTCTGTAAGAGTGGTCGGCGCTCTTAACTGCTGGGCCTTCTCTCCAGCCCCAAGTCTGAATTCTTAAAGTACAAGACTAATGATTTTATTTTCTTCCTATCCATTCTACACTATTCAGTTTCTAGCATAGACCTGTGAACATAGATCTGTTTGTTCCACCTAGAAATGTTGAGTTTTGCTTTCTTCTTCCACTTGTTCTATTTTTTGTTTCACTACTAATTAGATACTAGCTGGCCTGTAAGATGGAAAGCTCTGAGCACATATGGGCATATGACTATTAATTACAGTATTATTATTTCTCAAGCATTTTCCAAGCAATTCATTTGCTGTGTATATCTTGATTGATAAAGCTAATTTCAACAGCATATTGAAACTAGGGTTTCTAACAGTTTGTCTTCATTTATAGCCACAGAGTGTCAAAAGCCAGCTGCTGTCCCCATAATTATACTTATCACTAGTTTCCAATTTAACATAGGTCAAGCTACTCCCAAGAAACTCTGCCCTAATGCAGAACTGTGTGCTTGTCTTCTACTTGAGAAGGAAAGTGAGTATATTTGGAAGCCATAGTTGATTTCTATATTAAATGATATCTAATTTGTGTTGTCTGTTGGCTTTTTTCTGTGTCTGGGTTTACTAATGTCTTGATTGGGAAACTATATCACAAGTGTAAAGGATATTGCAAGGTATATGAGATTAAAAATTGCACCACAATTCATCATAGTCAAAGTAGAATATCTTAATCATGTTTAATAGAGTCAAGAAAGTCTTATCTGGGGAGATAAATTCTATATGATCACATAGGAAAGATGACAATAAGAGGAAAGTTCAGTAGATTATAGAAATAGGATGCAACAGCCGGGCGTGGTGGCGCACGCCTTTAATCCTAGCACTTGGGAGGCAGAGGCAGGCGGATCTTTTGTTTAGTTCAAGGCCAGCTGGTCTACAGCATGATTATCCAGGTCAGCTGGGGCGAAGGGAGACCTCTGTCATCGAAAAGACAAAAAAAAAAAAAAAAAAAAAAAAAAAAAAGAAATAGGATGCAACAAGGTACAAAGAAGACCCTCTGAATGCTGTAGGATAGAAATTGAAAATAATGGAAACATGGAATGAAGTAACTAGTTCTGGATATATTATGGCTTTGGGATTGTCAAGTTAAAGGAGAAAACGGGACTAAGTAGTTTGTGAAATGCCTTTCTAATTCATGAGGACACTATTGAAAGAACAGAACATGTTCTGCTAGAAGACAGTTAAGAATTGTTCAAAGAACTGACCGAAACAGTAAACTTCTGCCCAAAATTGTAAACTTCTATAATGAAAAAATTTAAAAAGACTGAAAAAAAGGTGTAAGACATGTATGGCAGAATGCACGAGTTCTGGTGGGGTGGGGAGCATGGAAGGGGAAAGGGTCTAAATTTGATTAAGAAATGCATGAAATGCACAGAAGTTCAATAAAAAATGGAGATCAGGGATTTCTCAAGACCACCTGAAGCACAGGTAGGAGCTGGGTGCTTGAGCCAGGCAGATTGTTTGTTTCGATTGGCTTGTGTGGCTGTAGGGTCAGAGTTGTCCTCCTAGCTGGTATAAAAGGTGGCCTTGTTGCCACTGTAAGACTTGAGATAAGGGATTTCCCAAGAGCACCTGAAGCACAGGTAGGAGCTGGGTGCTTCAGCCAGGCTGATTGTTTGGTTTGATTCAATTGTCTTTAGCTTGATTGGCTTGTGTGGGTGTGGGGGCAGAGTTGTCCTCCTAGCTGGTATAAAAGGTGGCCCTGTTGCCACTGTGAGACATGAGATCAGGGATTTCCCAAGAGCACCTGAAGCACAAGTAGGAGCTGGGTTCAGTGGGGCTGAATGTTTGGTTTGATTCAATCATCTTTGGCTTGCTTGGCTTGTGTGGCTGTTGCCACTGTGAGACTTGAGATCAGGGATTTCCTAAGACCACCTGAAGCGGACTAAACAGGAATTCTATCCCCCCTCCCCAAAGCCAACTAGGATTGCCAAAAGAGTGTCCAAGTGGATCCTTTGGAGAAACTTCAGAACAGAAAGGGAAGAGTGAGTTAGACTTCCGATAGAAAGCTTAAAAAACTTAGACAAGTCAACACTCCATAAGCAAAAGAAAAACAAATAAATCAAACAACGAAGGCATCTGAAGGAGGCAAGCAAAGCAAGCCTTCAACACAGTGAAGAAGCATTTGTTATTCACGTTGGAACACAGGCAAAGAGAAACCCACATGCTAAGGACATGAAGAAGAGACAACATGGGAAAGGTGCAGGATAATTCCACAACAAACTCTACCAACCCTGTCAAGATTCCTACAGTGGGATCCCCCTGGGGATGGCTCAGGACACAGATATTAGAAGTAAAATTGTGGACATACTCAAAGAAATCAAAAACTGTAAGAACAAGTCAGAGAACTTAAGAGAGAGAGAATTAAAAACTCAAGAAGGACTTAGAGAAAGAGAGAATGACAAACTCTGGAAGGAAGTGGAAACACTGAAAAGATCCCATGTTGAAAAAGATAAGGAAACCAACCAGCAAAGCAAAGAGCTACAGGAAGAGATTGAGAAGCTCCAAAAGGAAGTGGAAATACTAAAAAAAAAATCAGAAGATGAAATGAAAAAGGAAATCAAACACTCATCCAATCAAGAGGAAAGGAATAAAAAAAAAGCCTCAGAAGTAGAATGGAGGAAGCAGAACAAAGAATATCAGACCTGGAAAATAACACAGAACAACTAAAATCCTCAAGTAAAGATTATGAAAAATTTAAAAATACACAAAAGTGAAACAACCAGGAACTGTGGGACACTATGAAAAGATTAAACCTCTCCACGTCATAGGAATAGAGGAAGGAGAAGAATCCCAAGAGAATGGTATTGATCAGATCTTAACAGAATAATAGATGAAAATTTCCTCAAACTAAAAAAAGACAAATCAATACAAATACAAGAAGCACATAGAACTCCAAACAGACAAGATCAGAAAATAAACTTTCTACACCATATCATAGTTAAAATGCTAGATGCCCAAAACAAAGACAAAATTCCGAAAGCCACAAGAGAAAAACAACAAGTTACATATAAGGGGAAACCTATCAGAATTACAACTGACTTCTCAATGCAAAAATTGAATGCAAGAAGAACGTGGAGCAAAGCATTCCCAGTGATAAAGGACTATAGATGCCAAGCCAGGTTACTATACCCAGCAAAAATGTCAATTATAGTTGAAGGAGATAGAAAAATCTTCCATGAGATAAACAAGATGAAAGAACACATGTCCGGAAAACCAACCTTTCAGAGAATACTTGAAGCAATTCAAAGGACAGAAGAAAGGAGCAACCATCCCCTGGCAACTAGAAAGAGAAATTAATAAAAGCATAACTGCAGAAGTAGAAACTTAGACCAAAAATGCCAATGGATAATCAGATGAAAGGAAGCAACACACATCTTTCAGTTATAACCTTAAATATTAATGGACTAAACTCCCCAATCAAAAGACATAGACTGGGAGATTGGAATAGGAAACAGAACCCATCGATATGCTGTCTATGAGAAACACAACTTACCTTCAAGGATAGGCACTACCTTAAAGTGAAAGGATGGAAAAAATATTCCAAGCAAATAGTACCAAAAAGAAAGCAGGTGTTGCTATTTTAATATCAGACAAAATAGACTTCAAAGTAAAAGAAATCAGAAGAGACAAAGAAGGCCATAACATTTTTATCAAAGGAACAATTCACCAAGAAAATTTCACAATTATGAATATATATGCGCCAAACTCCGGTGCACCAAACGTTATAAAGACAATTCTCCAGGACCACAAGGCACAGATTAACCCCAGTACACTCATAGTAGGGGACTTTAATACCCCACTGAGCCCTTTGGACAGGTCAACCGGACAAAAAATAAAAGAGAGACATCTGAACTGAAGGATCTGATACACCAAATGGACCTCACAGACATCTACAGAATATTCCACCCTAATACCAGAGAATATACTTTCTACTCAGCACTCCAAGGAACATTCTCCAAATCTGACCACATACCAGGACACAGAAGAAACTGCCACAAATACAAAAAGACTGAAATAATGTCATGCATTCTATCAGACCACAATGCAATAAAGCTCACTATCAACACCAGGGTAAGCCCGACTATCTACAAGAACACATGGAGACTAAACAACACACTCCTGAATAATGAATGGGTCAAGGAAGAGATAAAGAAAGAAATAAAAGCATTCTTGGAACTGAATGACAATGATAATACCACACAACAAAACCTATGGGATACTTTAAAAGCAGTCCTAAGAAGGAAGTTTATAGCCCTGGGTGCCTACATTAGAAAAACAGAAAGAACACAAGTGAGCCATCTAACACTGCAGCTAAAAACAATTGAGAGACAACAACAGATGAACCCTAAATGCAACAGACAGGAAGAAATAACAAAAATCAGAGCAGAAATCAATGAAATAGAAACAAAGAAAACAGTACAAAAAAATCAATGATTCCAAAAGTTGGTTGTTTGAAAGAATAAACAAGATAGACAGACTTCTAACCCAGTTAACCTAAAGAAAGGAGGAACAACTCCAAATCAATACAATCCATGATGGAAAGGGAAATATCACAACAGACAATGAAAAGATCCAGAAAATCATATGGGAATACTTCAAAAACCTTTACTCTATTAAGTTTGAAAACCTAGACGAAATGGATGAATATCTGAAATCTTGGGAATGACCAATGCTCAACCAAGAAGAGATAAACAGCTTAAATAGACCAATAATATACGAAGAAATTGAAGATGTAATAAGAAACCTCCCAAGTAAAAAATGCCCAGGCCCAGACAGTTTCATGGCAGAATTCTATAAAACATTTCAAAAAGACTTACACCCATTGTTACTCAAATTGTTTAGAAGGATACAGAGGGAATTCTCCCAAATTCCTTCTATGAAGCCAGGATAACTCTATTACCAAAACCAGGCAAAGATACAACCAAAAAGGAAGACTACAGACCCATCTCATTAATGAACACAGATGCAAAAATTCTAAACAGGCTACTGGCGAATTGCATACAGACCCACATCAAGAAGATCATCCATCATGACCAAGTTGGATTCATACCAGTGATGCACGGATGTTTCAACATATGAAAATCAATAAATATCAAGCATATAAATGGACTCAAAGACAAAAACCACATGATCATCTCAATTGACATGGAAAAAGCCTTTGATAAAATCCAGCATCCCTTCATTCTTAAAGTCCTAGAGAGAATTGGATTGGAGGGATCATTCCTCAATATAATCAAAGCCATATACAGGAAACCCACAGGCAATATCATCCTAAAAGGGGAAATGACAGAAGCATTCCCTTTAAAGGTAGGAATTTGGCAAGGCTGCCCCCTGTTGCCACTCCTCTTCAATATAGTGCTTGAAACACTTGCTAGAGCAATAAGACAAGAAAAGGAAATTAAAGGAGTACTAATTGGAAAAGAGGAATTCAAGCTATCCCTTTTTGTTGATGATATGATTGTTTACTTAAGTTATGCTAAAAATTCCACCAGAAAACTCCTAGAAACGATTAAGAGCTTCAGTAGAGGGGTAGGATACAAAATTATCCAAGAAAAATCAGTAGCATTTCTTTACACCAACAACAAGCAACTGAAGAAGGAATTCAAGGAGACCTTCCCACTCAACAATAGCCTCAAAAACAATAAAATACCTAGGAACAAACCTAACCAAAGACACCAAAGATCTCTACAAAAAATTTAAACTCCTGAAGAAAGAAATAGAAGAAGACATCAGAAGATGGAAAAACCTCCCATGCTTATGGATTGAGAAAATCAGTTTAGTAAAAATGTCCATTCCCCCCAAACTCTTGTATAGATTGAATGCAATCCCAATTAAAACCCCCAAGAATTTCTTCACAGGCTTGGAAAAAAAGTCCTTAATTTCATTTGGATAAACAAAAGACCCCAAATAGTCAAAGCAACCCTGAGTGAAAAGAGCAATACGGGTTGGGGAGGGATCTCTATACTAGACTTTAAACTATACTACAGGGCTATAGTCATAAAAACAGCCTGGTACTGGCACAAAAACAGACCTGTTGACCAATGGAACAAAACCGAAGATCCAAATCTGAGCACATACAATTTCAGCCATCTCATATTTGACAAGGGGGCCAAGAAACCACAATGGAGAAAAGACAGCATCTTCAGCAAGTGGTGTTGGCAAAACTGGATCACCACTTGTAGAAGAATGAAATTAAACCCCTACCTCTCACCCTGTACAAAAGTCAACTCCAGATGGATTAAAGACCTCAACGTGAAACCCCAAACTCTGAAGGTGATAGAAGAAAAAGTTGGCAGCAGACTACAAGACATAGGCGTAGGAAAAGACTTCCTAAATCAGACAGCAGCTGCACAAGAATTAAGGTCGACAATTGACAAATGGGACCTCATTAAACTCAAAAGCTTCTGTACATCAAAAGAAACAATCAAGGAAGTGAAGAGAAATCCCACAGAGTGGGAGGAAACCTTCACTGCAGATACATCTGACAAAGCATTGATTTCCAGAATATATAAACTACTCAAAAAACAAAGGAGAAAGAAAACAAATGACCCACTCAATAGATGGAGCAAAGAGCTGAACAAAGACTTCACAAGTGAGGAATTAGAGATGGCTAAGAAACATCTTAAAAAGTGTTCAACATCGCTAATAATTAAGGAAATGAAAAATTAAAACCATTTTAAGATATCATCTTACTCCAATAAGACTGGCTAGGATCAAGAAAACAAATGATACCAAGTGCTGGAGAGGTTGTGGGAAAAGGGGAACACTGATCCACTGCTGGTGGGAATGTAAACTTGTACAGCCACTATGGAAAGCAGTGTGGAGAACCCTTGGAAGACTTGGAATGAATTTACCACCTGACCCAGCCATACCACTCCTGGGTATGTACCCACAAGACTCATCTTACTATAGACATAAATGCAGAGCCATGTTTATTGCAGCTCTCTTCACAATAGCAAGGAGCTGGAACCAACCCAAGTGCCCCTCAACTGACTAGTGGATAGAGAAAATGTGTTACATCTACATGATGGAGTTCTATGCAGCAGTAAAGAAAGATGACATCATGAGCTTTGCAAGCAAATGGTTGGAAGTAGAAGATATCATGCTGAGTGAAGTAACACAGTCTGAGAAAAACAAAAGACTAATGGTATCCCTCATCTGTGGATGCTAGCACCAATTACCTAATTGTATGGCAAACTGAGCAATGCCAATGTGATAGGAAAGCAACTGTGCTCTTATATGGTCAAATCCCTTAAAAAATAAATAAAGAAAGAAAAAAACATACAATGAGCAAACACAAAAAAATTAAGAAAAAATAATTAAAAAGAAATACTGAGAGGCAGTGTAATGTGATAGAAAAATGTAGTTGGACTTAAAAAAATTTTAAAAAAGAAAAATGCAGTTGGACTTAAACTTGAAATCAACTTACAGTTTGTCCTCCAAACCTAGGCAGTTCAAAACAAAAATGTGATATTACCAATAATCTTTACTATTTATGTGACATAAATTAATAGAATACTATTAAATTAAAATATATTGGCCTTTAATAAACTTAAGATTGTGGCTATAATTCCTACCAAACCTGTGATTTTAGAAAACTGACTGATTTCTATGAACCTTAGAATCCTTACTTATAAAATGAAGGTAAATATTTGTATGGTTACAGTAAGGATAATTTATTAAAATATGCCAAAATATTGTATAAACTTCAAAATAGTACACTTGTCTATAAATTGAATGGAAGTATGAATAAATTCAAGATTATCATTTCCTTCCCTAAAACAGTAAGGAAAAACTGAGTAGTCATACAGCATATAATATGGTATAAAGTGTTTGTCACATATTTATATAGTTTGAAAATATGTTATATTGAAATTGCATTACATATTTTATGCTACTTCTTGCTTTATTTAAAATCATATGCAAACAATTTGTTAAATAAATGACATGTAAGGTAATTGCTACTGTTGAAGGATCTGTTGGGAGCTTTGGTCTCATTGCAATAGGCATCTTAAGAAGCAAATATTCTAGAAGTATTGCAGTGAAACTGTGGGATTCCTCTTTTGTGCCCTCTTTTGTGGTATGACTACTTCCTTTGCTATAATATGAGCATTACCATCATGGAACAGAGAGATCTGCACTGACCTACGGAATGTTTTGGACCAGTAGTCATGACAATGAAATGAACAAAACAGTATGACGTTAGCAAGGTCATAAGATAGTGATAATGGAGCTACTGACATTCTCTTGTAGAAGGACATTGGTGATCTAGCAGGCACTTGCTTGATATTCCGTACACTACTCCTGATCTTGCTTCCAGCAACATATGGTTTTGAGAAGTGCTACAATACACAGAAGATGAAAGGCTGATGGTGGGCTATAACGCCAGTGAGATAGTATTTGTGAGTCATCACCCATGCTGGTGTGGAATTTTTTGCTGATGCCACTGCTTCTGAGCCACTCATGTTCTCATAAAAAACTCTTCAACCATGCTTCTGTGAACAACCCCAGTAAATTCACTGGTTCATGAAACTGGATTTTGATGAAACTGCTTCTTTTATCAGCTGGTGGAAAATGTGCAGTGACTAGATGTTTCAATTAAATCTCCCCAGGGAAGGTCCTTTTCCAAATTAGCACTGAACAAGTACATAGCAAAACCAAAGATGAGTATGAGAAAATCAGGTGTATGGTCCTTTATATGGACAAAATGGCATACAACTGAAGCTGAAGTATCTCTGCCCAAAGGGAAAGACAGTATATCTACAAGGTAAATCCATGAATGAATTATGAAACATACTAGAATCCCTGAAAATAGCAAGCATGAGACAG
Source organism: Rhizomys pruinosus (assembly GCA_009823505.1). Taxonomy (NCBI): domain Eukaryota; kingdom Metazoa; phylum Chordata; class Mammalia; order Rodentia; family Spalacidae; genus Rhizomys; species Rhizomys pruinosus. The sequence goes on along the minus strand of VZQC01001139.1, from coordinate 869,377 downwards.
GATTTAAGCTTGGCCAAAATGGTAGACTCCTTGTTTAAGAGGAGTGTGCTAAAGATAGGAATAAGAGAAACAACATTTAATACCTACTTTGCTCAACAGGATAAGGCTACATTCACAGGAGAATTAAAAATGATGTTAATTTAGTAATTAACCTCAGAAATAACTGGTAAACAGTTTTAGGGGTTTTGCCAAGGACAGGATTCTGCAAGATCTTTACCAGGAAAAACAGACTTTGGCAAATATGAGTGACTTAGAGCATTATGTAAATAATATTCATAATGACCTAAAGCATTCAAGAGAGAATGAAGAAAATGAAGCCCCCTAAAAGAAACATGGGCATTTCACATGAAATCAAATGTGACAATATCAGTGGTTGCGTCAAGCCAGAGTTTCTAGGGAAATGGTTAAAAGTGGAACAGATGCTATACTTACCACTTTCTAAAAATTTTAAAGCCCAGATAATAGTTTACTGAAGAGATCGAAGATATTCCATTCATATCACTATGTCAGGTTCTAGGAAAAAGTATTTAATAGGGGTGGAACCTTGGCTATATCCATAAGAGGGTTGGCAATGTTGCCTGCAGATGAGGTCCATTCATGGCAACTGAAAGTCCCATGTTAAATTGTTATTTCTTGGTCCATTAATAATATTAAGAACATGGGGGTTTGGGTAGAACCTGGGGCCTGGTATGCTTTGATTCAGGCTAACCACCTGCACTGGGAGCATTAGAGAGCAGCAGAGGAACACTGGGTAAAGTGGTAAAGTTGCAAAAGGTTAAGCTTATGATAAGAATGGAAATGTATCTCCTTAGAATCTATGGAGTTCTATGTAGCAGTAAAGAAAGGTGACATCATGAACTTTGCAGGTCAATGGATGGAACTAGAAGACATTATGCTAAGTGAAGTAACATAGTCCCAGTAAAACAAACAACAAATGGTATCCTTCACCTGTTAGCACCAAATACCTAGCAGTAAGGCAAACTGAGCAATGTATATATTCTTTTACCTGAAAGCAACTGTACCATTATAATGTGAAATCTTAATGGGATCTAGAGTTAACCTACCACTTATTTTCAGACTTTGTAATTGTGGTATATGGGGGGGGAGGGTAAATATGCATACTTTAGGATAATATAAAATTAAAGGGGAAAAAGTGAATTCCAAAAATGGTTCCCTCATTTGTGGATGCTAATGCCAAATCCCCAGTTGAAAGGCAAACTGAAAAACATTATTGTTATATTTCTTATTATCTGAAAGCAACTGTGCTGTTATAATGTGAATCTCTTAACAGGCTCTAAAATTGTCCTACAACTTATTTTCAGACTCTGTAATTACTATATATGGGTGGAAGGTATATATTCATATCTTAGAGTAATATAAAGTTAAAGGGGCATCTATGTTCATTAGGGAGATGGGTCTATAGTTCTCCTTTTTGGTTGCATCTTTGCCTGGTTTTGGTATTAGAGTGATGCTGGCTTCATAGAAGGAATCTGGGAGAACTCCCTCCATTTGTATCCTTCTAAATAACTTGAATATTAATGGTTGTAAGTCTTTTTGAAATATTTTATAGAATTCTGTTGTGAAACCTTCTGGGCCTGGGCATTTTTTGGTTGGGAGGCTGCTTATTACATCTTCAATTTCTTCACATATTATTGGTTTATTTAAGCTGTCGATCTCTTCTTGGTTGAGCTTTGGTGATTCCCAAGATTTCAGATATTCATCCATTTCTTCTAGGTTTTCAAACTTAGTAGTGTATAGGTTTTTAAAGTAATTCTGTATGATTGTCTGGATCTTTTCATTATCTGTTGTGATGTTTCCCCTTTCATCACAGATTCTATTGATTTGGAGTTGTTCCTTCTTTCTTTTGGTTAACTGGGCTAGAGGTTTGTCTATCTTGTTTATTCTCTCAAAGAACCAGCTTTTGGATTCATTGATTTTTTTGTATGGTTTTCTTTGTTTCTATTTCATTGATCTCTGATCTGATTTTTGTTATTT
>VZQC01001139.1:792497-842794 GCA_009823505.1 Rhizomys pruinosus | reverse complement strand
ACCCTTGATTTTAAATCCACCCCCTGGAAGAATGTGCATGGTTTCAACAGTTAGAGGTCAATTGTTGTAAGAACCACTGATAGGATTTGAATACAGCTTGTAGTCTTCAAGAATACATTGTGATCAAAGCATACATTGTGATCAAAAGCAGTGCTATTGTGAGGGGATGGAATATTTGACTTTTGCCAGGCGTGGTGGCGTATGCCTTTAATCCTAGCACTTGGGAGGTAGAAACAGGCAGACCTCTGTGAGTTCAAGACTGGCCTGGTCTACAGAGTGAGTTCCAGGACAGCTGGGGGCTACAGGGAGACCCTGTCTCAAAAAGACAGAGAGAGAAAGAGAGAGAGAGAGAGAGAGAGAGAGAGAGAGAGAGAGAGAGAGAGATCTTTAAGCCACTCAAATCTGAGGAAAACCAACAGGACCCATTAAATATTGAAGTGTAATCTCAAAGAGCAAAAGACTGAGCTAAGGCCACGCAACTTCGTAAGTCTGTTTGCTTTTCTCAATTCCTCTTCAATCTGGAACTTTTTCTTTCATTCTACATCTGTTCTAATAATGCTTTCTCTGATTCTTTGGGCTCCCTTACTATTTCCCTAAAACTCTTCTCCCTGCCATGTGGCTGCTTGCTAGCTGTGGGAGACCTCCATGCTGCTAACCCAAATGTCCTGGCTTTTTTCCTTTCTCTCCTCCACTCTCCTGTGATCAGCTGCTGAGATGTAGAGCTTGCCTGCTCAGGACTGTGTTTCTTTTAAACACTAATGAAACTGTCCTTGAGCTAAAAAAGAAAAAGAAAAAGGAAACAAAAAAGCTGAACTAAATAATAGTCTATTTCTTTATAATTTCCATGTCAGATATTTCATTATGGTGATGAAATGCTATCTCCCAATATAACCATTTTCTAATGTCTTTAAGCAGTGGTTATTTTAATTACATTTCATATTAGGTCATAATTAATTACTACTCAAAGCCACTACATTTTGAGAAAATAAACAGGTATGTTCCTCAAGTCTTATAATTACTATTTGTTCAAAACTATGTAACATAGCCTAATAAATCATATTTAAAAAAAAGTTCATTGTAGGAAAACTGGTACCACAACTTCATTGTTCCAGAAAACATAAGTAATGCATTGAAGATAATTATAAATCAAAATAAATTTAAACATAAATTTCCCATGTTTGCAACAGATCTCAAATGGTGATATAACTTCTTTCTTTGTAATTTATTTATTTATTGATTTAAAAAATATTTATTTATTTATTATTTTTTATGTGTATGAATGTACTGTGTGTATGTAGGTTGGTGCACCCGTGTCGTGCAATGCCGTGGAGGTCAGAAGAGGGCGTCGGATTCCCCTGGAACTGGAGTTAAAGAAGGTTCTTAGCCACCATGTGGGTGCTGGGAATCAATCCCAGGTCCTCTGTAAGAGCAGTCGGTGCTCTTTACCACTGAGCCATCTCTCCAGCCCCACAATATTTTATTTAAATAAGTACTGCTGTAAGTCCTTGAATAAATCTTTATTCAAAGATTCTCCAAAGAATAAAACAGAAAAAGTTTAACAATCTGATCAGAGATAAAGTCCAAAAATGTCTTTTCGCATTTAACAAGTCCTAGGAAATAAAAATTCAGAGTTATCTTGAATTGGACAATTAAATTGCTACTATCAATTTTTGGCACAAGTAAAACAAAAATTTTAAAAATTAACTCATTATCATATAGATATATATTCAAAAATCTTTTCTAATCTGTACAAAGACTTTCTTTATAAATTATTTTTATAATCTAATGTCTATCACATGATGTTTAACTGACTTTTTATGTATAGAGGTTATGTTTCCCAAGTCTGACCCAGACATATATGGCACTTAATTCAGGCATGTATAGCAACAGATTCCCCACCTTTTCTAACTGAGCTATTAACTTTCTGAACAAATGCAAACAATATCCAGTAGTGAGATACCTAGCTACATGGAGGGTGCATCAACCAGTCTGGGCATTCACAAAGCAGGATATTCCAAGGAGTGTAAAACCACAACTTTCTAAAAAAAAAAAAAATAAAAAATAAAAAAAAAAAAAAAAGGAAACCAAAACAAAAACACATTTCTCTTATGACTATGTAATTTCCATTAGAATATACACTTCTAAGAGCAACAAGGAGTTTTGAAACTATGAAATGTCACTGAAATCTAGAATCAAATGCAAGTAATAAAATTTAGCAAGTGAAAAGTACTCAAAAAGGAAAAACACTTAACTCTAGCTCCTGTGGAAGCAGGGAGGATCAGCAACCTGTTCAAGCACAAAAGGAATTAGATTTGGAGGTAGATAACTGATCATACACAGCTGACCAATCAAGTACACAGTTTTGGAAGACATTTTAATTTAGCATTGCTTTTAAAATTTATGCAATTTCCTTAATGAAAGAGTGTTAATAACTGCGAACCATCTCCTATGTACTAAAGTAGAAATAATTGTAATATGAATCCGGAATTTCATAGTTTCCAAGTTGGTTTCTTTTATACTTGAGCACTTGTAGTCATGATGTAAAATGTGGTACTGCTTGGATCCAAGTCTTCCTTCCTGCTTTGTTTTTTCTTTCTCTGTGTGTCCATACATGAATTAAAATGATAAAGCCTAAATGCAAAGGTACAAAAAAGCAGTCTCCTAACCGCAAACTTTCCCTGCAATATTACAGAGTACTGGCTACTGGCTCTTCAGTCTTTGGTGAAGTTACCTTTAAAAGTGCCAAGTCATTTTCAGTTTTGAAATTTACCTAATAAACAGTGAGCGAGAGAACAAGAGCTAGTAGCTAGTCATTTTGTTTTGATTCATATCTCAGCTTAACTTTGAAGAGAAGTCCTGATTTTTAGCTGTTGCTATTTGGTTTCAATAGCAACCTTTTTCCATTTTCCAGATCTAAGGAATAATTTTCATTCTAAAACACTATCATTAGTATAAAGGACAAAACATTTGGTAACTCTCCTCCCCTGCTCCCTACCTCCACCACAAAGCTATCTACACTTAGACTAAAACATCATTAGTTTTATTTCTCTCCTGAAAAAATGCAAAAAAAGACTACATTCCATTATATAGCAACTTCCTACCTAAGTCAGTCAGAGGAAACTTTTGGTGTAGAGCCGTACAAATAACGTACCTTATTAAACAGTCAGAAAATATGTTTCACATAAAACGGTTTTCCCTTCTTGCATTTCACTACCTTACACATTATGTGAAAAGGCATTAAAAACACCTACTACATATTTCAAAAAGACAAAATTTCAGTAACTTTTATTGGCTACCTTTACAAAGCCCTGTGCTGCTGTTTTGTAAGGCATAATCAACCAGCTCATTTGGTCAAAGCATTCTGTATCATTAGTTTGAACTAACTTTTACTGAAACAGCTACAGCAACAAAAGAATTAAGGCAAATTAGAATTCATAGAGAAAGGTAAGAAAAATAGAAAGCTAGGAAAAGACATTGCCAGCAACACTGAATTACAGTGACACTTGCTCCTCAAGCACTGAACACCATGGATGAAGTCTAACTAAACTTCGAAAAGCCCATTTTATACAGCTGAATGACAAAAAAAACATAAAGTTGAACAAAACTGCAAACTTGAGTAAGTGTTCATGGTCTTTGTGTATACCCAGCAAATTGAAATTGAAGTTTTCTTCTCTCTCTCTCTCTCTCAACATTTGATGATTTTTTAAAGTTTTTTACTAAAATAAACCTGTTCAGAGAAACAGCTACTAGATGACTGTAGGGATTTTATGCAGCTTATAGAACTTATAACAAAAATACTTTTAATTGATTTCATTATAAATAACATTAGAATATAACATTTTCAAAAACCTGTACAAAACTGTCAATAATATCTTGAATCACAATTGATGAGAAAAATGCATGATTGTTAAGCCATCACACCCTTCTTCATGTAAGAACTTCCTTCTGTATATGTCATAATTATTTACTGGGTCGAAAGGTATGGGGAGAATGGTAATGAGGTATCTCTACAGCCACCTGCTGCTGATCACTTGCTTCCTAAACAGGAAGTACTGTTGTCTTCATGTGTGTCAACTGTGGCAAGTATGCTCTGTCCCTGGCTGATGTTGCAGACACATACGTTCCACTGCTGCCTAGTAACGAATGACTCATTGGCTAGGCCAGAGGGCTGATTCATAGACACAGGCTGTAGTGACATGGTGTGCTCCCAGGGAGTTAATACCTAATCTGGATGCTACTGCATGTAAAGCTGAGGGACCTCTCGCCCTGTACAAAAGTGAGCTCCAGATGGATCAAAGACCTCAACGTGAAACCCCAAACTCTGAAGGTGATAGAAGAAAAAGTTAGCAGCAGACTACAAGACATAGGCATAGGAAAAGAATTCCTAAACCAGACAGCAGCTGCACAAGAATTAAGGTTGAAAATTGACAAATGGGACCTCATTAAACTCAAAAGCTTCTGTACATCAAAAGAAACAATCAAGGAAGTGAAGAGAAATCCCACAGAGTGGGAGTAAACCTTCACTGCAGATACATCTGACAAAGCATTGATTTCCAGAGTATATAAACTACTCAAAAAACAAAGAAAAAAAGAAAACAAATGACCCACTCAATAGATGGAGCAAAGAAATGAACAGAGACTTCACAAGTGAGGAATTAGAGATGTCTGAGAAACACCTCAAGAAGTGTTCAACATCACTAATCATTAAGGAAATGCAAATGAAAACCACTTTAAGATATCATCTTACTCCAATAAGACTGGCTAGGATCAAGAAAACAAATGATACCAAGTGCTGGAGAGGTTGTGGGGAAAGGGGAACACTCATCCACTGCTGGTGGGAATTTTTTTTTTGGTCTTTTTGAGACAGTTTCCCTGCCAGTTCTGACTATCCTGAAAACTCACTTGTAGACCAGGCTGGCCTTGAACTCACAGAGATCTGCGTGCCTCTGTTGCCCCCCCAATGCTTAGGATTAAAGGGTGCATCAACACGCTCCGGACATTTAATTTATTTCTGTATGGTATCAATGTACTGCCTGCATGCAAGTCTGTGCACCAATGTTGTACAATGCTGTGGAGGTCAGAAAAGGGAGTAGATTCCCCCGGAAATGGAGTTCTCCCAGAATTGGAGTTTTCAGATGGCTTTTGCGCCATGTGGGTGCTGGGGATCGGAAACCCGTCCTCTTGTAAGAGCAGTCGGCACTCTTTAACCGCTAGGCTATCTCTCCAGCCCCAGCCAAGCCTGACCTAATCTTATACGATACAACAACAACTTGTTCAGGTTATGCCCCCTCATTGTGAGCTGAGCCTACCACACATTGCCGACCAATCAAGACAATACTCCACAGCTGTGGCCAACAGGCCAATCCAAATGGAAGCCAATTCCCCAGTTAGGTCTCTCTTGACACACAAAACACAACCTCCATTAAACAACACCACCTTTTTCCAGTTCTTATCCCAAAGTATGATTTAACATTAATCACAACACTAAGACAGTACAAACCTTAAAAACCCCACATTCCTTAAAATGCTACAAATACTTAAAAAGTTCACAGTCTATAAAAATCTCTTAACTGTGGGCTGCTGTAAAAATCCAAAACAAGTACTGTCTTATTTTAAAGGGAAGAATCAGCACACAAACAAAACCTAATCCAGAATTAGTCTTAAGGCCTGGACCACCTGGACTTCACTCACATCTTCTTGCTCCAAAGGGTTTTGGCAGCTCCCCTTCACTGGATCTGACCATCTGTGGCACATACAGGTCATCTCACAGGCCCAGGCTGATCCATTCCATACCTGCTCGCTGCTCTTAGTGGTGCTGCTCTCCACGGTCCCTGCATCTCCAAAAAGCTGGGGTCTCCAACTAAATATGAGTTTGCTTTCTGACTTCTTCCTGATGCAAAACTCTCATCTTCTCTTCCTAACCTCTTAATCCTGAGGTCTTCACTGCAACCAAAGCCCACACTCTGACCAGTGGCCTTCCTGGCCTCTCATAGTGCCAGGCCTCAGCTGTCTCTGTAACCCCTTATGCTTTCAACACTGGAACCATATAGGAGACTCTCACCCNAAAAAAAAAAAAAAAAAGAAGACAGGCTGGGAATGAGCCAGGGGAACAAGCCAGTAAACAGCATTCCTCCATTACCTGTGTTTCAGCTCCTGCCTCCAGGTTCCTACCCTGAGTTCCTGCCTTGGGCTCCCTAAGTGATGAACTGTGACCCAGGAGATGTAAGCTGAATAAACCCTTTCCTCCCCAAGTTGGTGTTGGTCAGAGTGTTTTGTCACAGCAATGGAAGACAAGGTAGAACAGCTATGGAGAAAAACACCCATCTCAGGAAGAAAAGAGGAAAAAAGGATTGCAATAGGGTATGGCAGGAAGTAGGGCCACCAAAATCTATGATTTCATTTTATACTCTTTTAATTTATTTTATTTTATTTTTGTATGTGTATGAATGTACTGTCTGCATGACTGCATGTAGGTCTGTGCACCTGTGTCCTGCAATGCCATGGAGGTCATAAGAGGGAGGCATATTCCCCTGGAACTGGAGTTAAAGATGGTTCTCAGCCGCCACGTGGGTGCTCGGGATCAAACCCAGGTCCTCTGCAAGAGCAGTTGGTGCTCTTAACCACTGAGCCATCTCTCCAGCCCAGCAAGGTATGTCCTTTAAAACATATGTTGGGGCTGAAGAGTTGGCTCAGCACTGGTGCTCTTAACTCCTAGGTCATCTCTCAGGGAAAAAAAAAAGAAGTGAAGAAAAAGGCAGCAGGTCTCAATCTTAGCAGAAGAACTATGGAAAAGCTGATTACTGCTCAGTGAGGAAGAGATTATCTTCTTTAAGTGAGTGACTCTAAGTAGGCTGACTAAATCTTAGTGGATGAACCTGTACTGAATGGTGTCTAGGGACACTAACTTGACTTGATAGGCCTTAACATAAATCACAGAATACATAAAATCCAGTGGGGACCTATGACAGGTGGTTGATTGAGAAGGGGATGTAAGGATTATTAAGATCTTATATATTAAATACACAAAGAATCAATAAAAATATTCATAAAATATAAACACTTGCCAGAAATTACAGCTTAATCCTCTAAAAAAATCTGCCCAGTGTATATTGTCTTCTCATTCTGTGAAGGGGTTAGCTATCTGAGATAAGTAACAACAATTCTCTTGTAACAACCATGTGAGATACAGAAAATGACATATTTAGAATTTATCTGTTCTTTCTATACTTCCTTAATTTGGAGAGCTTATTCAGTCCCTTCTTTCCATTTATCAGGCTGGAACAATCTAGTATTGCCAAGAATGAGGATCCCTGGAGTTTGGAGGATTAGTTTAGGTGAATGTGGTCTTTTTCAAGAAGTTTAATTCATTTGGGCATTCATTTAATTCATGATTTTCTTTTTTTTAATTTTTATTTATTTTTATGTGTATGAATGTACTGTCTTTATGTAGGTTTGTGCGCCCATGTCATGCAATGTTGTGGAGGTCAGAAGAGGGTGTCGGATTCCCCTGGAACTCGAGTCAAAGACGGTTCTCTGCTGCCATGTGGGTGCTGGGGATAGAACCTGGGACATCTGCAAGAGCAGTCAGCACTTGTAACCACTAGGCCATCTCTCCAGCCCTATGATTTTCTTAATTAAATGCACTCAAGGGAATGGAGAGATGGTTCAGCAGTTAAGAGCACTGACTGCTCATGGGGAAGTCCTGGATTCAATCTCTAGCACCCACGGAGTGGCTAACAACCATGTGTAACTCCAGTTCCAGGGGATCTGATGTGCTCTTCTGACCTCCAGAGGCACTGCAAAACAATGGTACACTCACATACATGCAGGCTTAACATTCATATACATGAAATAAAAATCAACAAATTAAAAATAAAAGATAATCACCTACAAATTTCAGAGGGTAAAAAATTATTACTATCACATAGAGTTTGTCTTTATATCTCCAATGTGGTACAAAAATGCCCAAAAGAAGACCAAATATGTCATGTATATCTTATTAATCATTTGTTCTTCTTTGTAAAAATGAAATATTCTTATATGATGCAAAGGATATGAAATCAAAGTGTTTTCATAAATGGCTCAAGTGGTCATTGGAGTAACTTGGCAAACTTGAAGCATTCATATTCCAGTTAAAGGAACACCATGTTACTCAGTTCCAGCTAACACTGATATTGTGAACTCAAGAATATCAAAGTTTCTGTGATTTTTCAGAGAAACTAGAAATTCAGATTTAACTGAATGCTTATGACTTTCAAACTACAGTAACTGGTAAAAATTGTTATAAATTATATGGTTTTGACAGTATTTATTTGATGTTGGTACAGTCATGTGATCTGTTTATTGTTTTATCCTCAAAGTAGAAAACTTTTGTCTTTTATCTTGTTATGTTTTTGTGTCTGCAATATGTACAGTGTTTACCATATGGTATGGATTTAGTAAATGTTTAGTTAATCAATATATAGTTCAGTAGTATTACCCAGATATATTAACTATTTTATACAAACATATATATACTATACTATTCAGATACCTTGTAAGCATGTCTGTCTCTTTCTCTGAATGAGGCCCTCTCAGAAGTCACTTTTTTTCTCCTTTCCAAATATTGTATAAAATAGGTAAAAATTATAAATAATTGCTACATGGTATTTTTTAAAAGGTGACAATAGAAGGAAAAATCTTTTACTGAAGTCTCAGTACTGCTGAGACAATTAAAATTATTTCCTCCATAATATCCTCTCAATATGGGTGTCAGATTCTGAAATACCGTGAAGAACAAGATTTCTTAACAATGAACTTATCAGCCTAACAGCTTCAGTGAGAAAGGAATTCTGCCAGTGTCTCATGGATCCACATCCTTTTAGTATCAAACATGGAATGAAAGAGAGCAGAGAACAGTTTGCCTCCATATAATGTCCTGAAGTGGGAATGAATGTTAACAACTTACAGTTTCTTGTGCTGTTCCCTATTTATAACATATCTGTTTATTCAGCCTGAATGAGACATAAATTTAGAATAGTACATTTAATATGGTAAGAGTAGAGGGCAAAAGAAGATAATAAATCACTGATAAAAATTACACTATTACAAACATTCAAAATATTATTCGAACCAACTGAAAAATAAGATAGAAAAGAGCACCTCCCTAATGTAATAGTCAGTTGTCACGAGTTTTAAACTATATGCATGGATATAATCTTCGCCTAGGGGACCGCAGCCAGAAGGCTGCACTAAACATAAGGCAAGAGACTTGGATCTTTCCTTGCTCAAGAGACTGTGGCTTTGAATGTTCTAGTGGGTGAAATTTATAAGACATTTCTCAGAATGGCCAGATAATGAATTGTTTGGGTTTTTTCCCATTTATATGTATTAGTTTGTTAATAAAACGGAATCCCCAGAAATTAAGTGGATCCAGCCTGGGTGTGCCATATAGGGAGGATAAAAATTACTCAGGTGAATGCGTGTTGAATACTTATTTCAGCAAGAACCTCCAATTTAAGAATGCTTCAATTCATTAAATCCAACTTTGTGGCACATGTTTCTTCTATGTGAAGAATACAGAGGTAAACAAGATATGGTCTCAGTGATCAGGGAATTTCAAATACATTAGGGAGATGGATATTATAAAAGTTTTATAAAAATATAATATATTATATCATATAATACTCAATCACATGCTAGTTAGGCTTACCCAGCTCCAGTGGATGAACTCACACCAAAGTCAGTTGGGGACACAAACTTGACTAGATAAGCCCTAACATGTATGACAGAATACATGAAATCCAGTTGGGGGGTATGGTGGATACAGATAGGGAAAAGGGTCTTAAATAAGTTTAAGATGTATTGTATGATGTCACTTTTCTGTTGCTGTGATAGGAACACCATGGCCAAAGGAACTTATAAAAGGAAGAGTTTATTTGAGCTTATGGTTCGAGGGGAATTAGAGTCCATCAGGGTGGGGAGGCATGATGGCAGGAGGTGTCAGAGCAGGAGCAGAAAGCAGAAGTGCATATCTTCAAGCAAGCACAGGAAGCAGAGTGAGACTGGAAATTGGCAAATCTATAAGTACTCTCTAAGCCCTCCCCCAGTGAGGTGCTTCCTCCACCATGACCTCCCAAAACAGCACCACCAACTGGGGACAAAATGTCAAAATACTTGGAGCCTTTGGGGGACATTCTCTTTCACACCACTGCATATGAAATGTATAAAAAATAAAAAGCATCTATCAGAAAAAAAAATACTGAATGAGGACAAATTCATATAAATTTTAAGGATGAAATAAACTTGAGAAAATAGTTTTAGGAGCTGGAGAGATGGCATGTTCAGAGCACTGTTGCTCTTGCAAATGAACCAAGTTCAGTTCCCTGTATCCATGTCACATGGCTCATAAAGGCCTGAAGGTCTAAAAAGAGAAAGTGGTCATCAAATGCCCTCCTTGGGCAGAGAGAGAGGAGAGAGAGAGAGCGAGAGAGAGCGAGAGAGAGCGAGAGAGAGAGAGAGAGAGAGAGAGAGAGAGAGAGAGAGAGGCAAAGGCTAATTTTTTGAGCAGGAAAATGGATTTAAAGGGAGAGAAAGGGGAAAGGATATGAAATTCTTTTTAGACTAGAAAAACAGTTTTAATGAATTATTGCACTGTATGGTGACCACAAATAGCAATGATGTATGTTAAAATTAGTATTGTCTTTGTGACAAAGTCATCTATAAGAAAGCCTCTGGGCACATCAGTAAGGAGTTATGGATCTAGATTAAGTTAGCCACTGGGTGTCCCCTTGAATAATTATCTGAATTAGGTTAATCAGAGTTGGAAGACTCCCCTTCAAGCCGTCCTTGTACCATTGTATGAACTTGGGTCATGGATTGAATAAAGAGGGGAAAGCAAGCTGAACATAAGCACTCATTCATCTTTCTGTTCGGTGACTATGCATACAATATGACCAGTTACCTCAATCACTTTCCTAACATGATGGACCATACCCTGAAACTAATAAGCCAAATAAAATTTTCACTCTTTAAAAAATTTTAAGGGGGCTGGAGAGATGGCCTAGTGGTTAAGAGTGCCGACTGCTTTTGCAGAGGATTCAGGTTCGATCCCCAGCACACACATGGCGGCTGAGAACCGTCTGTAACTGCAATTCCAGGAGAACTCCAGTTCCAGGGGAATCTGACACCCCCCTCTGACCTCCGCGGCATTGCACGACATGGGTGCACAAACCTGCATGCAGACAGTACATTCATACACATAAATAAAATAAAATAAAATAAAATAAAAATTTTAATTTATTTTTGAGAATTTCAATACATGAAATATTGTCTTTGCATTATTTCCATCCATTCCAGTCCCCCATCAACTCCTCCCATGTTCCCCTCTCAATATCTTATTAGCTTCTTTAATTGTTGTCACACACACACATACACACACACATACACACACACATACACACACTATTCTCCTTTATAAAGACAGTTTAACACATTTAAAAGATTTCTAAATTAGTCAATTCATCTCTTCTAGATAAATTCTCCAACTATCCTTATCTTGCCTGCCTAAATTGCTGCTACTTATCTTAATCCTTGTTCACTAATCGTTTATTTAGTTAGTTAATTAACTTTATTTTACATTTTATTTTTATTTTTTAAATTTTCATTGACTTTTCATGTATTTCATAGAAATTTCATACTTGTGTGTGTATGTGTGTGTGTGTGTGTGTGTGTGTGTGTGTGTGTGTGTGTGTGTGTAAATAGCATTGGTGCTTGTACCTGTGTTTTGGTCTCTCTACTTAAGATTAGATAACCTCTCAGGAAACTAGTCCTTTGAGAAAACTGCTTCTCCTTCTCTCAGGATCCGTTAATTGCTTGTAGCTCTTCGTCTTGAGGTGGGACCCTGTGGCATTCTCCACAACCACTTGGAATATGAACTGTTTAGTCATTATGCAGTTATTATTATACTAGCATTTTGTGGAGATTTCATTGGAGCAGCTTCCCTATCGTATCTAGCAGGCATCACCTAGCAGCAGGTGTCTGGTGCCTCTGGTTCTTACATTGTTTCTGCCTTGCTCTTCCACAATGTTTCCTGAGTCTTACTTATAAAGATTGCACTGTAATTTGTCATTTAGGGCTCGACACTTCATAGTCACTTACTCTCTGCATTTGACCAGTTCTGGAATTTTGTAGTAGCTGGTTTTGTCAAATATTTTATCCAAAAACACATAAAATAAATACAGTATCTATTTCATGATTGTCAGAATAGAATTTTAACATTCTTATCAGAAAAATAATAATTGTTGAGGTGGTAGATTTGTTCATGTTGATGTGAGCACAATTAAGAGAATGTACTTGTAAATCTTTAATCTATCATAGGAATTGAGCATAGAGAATAAAACAGAGAAATCTATTCAACAAAATTATAGTAGAAAATTTCCCAAATCCAAGGTCCAACAACAAGACTTGTTTAAAAACACAAATAACATGAAAAGAAAATAACTTCTCTATATATTATAGTTAAAACACCAAGAGTGTAGAACAAAGAATCCCGAAAAGGGAAGATATAATTATCAAGTTGTAAAAGGAAACATAACAAAATTACATCAGATTTATCAGCAGCAACCTTCAAGGATAGGCTATCATGGAATTATGAATTTTAAGTCCTGAAAATTCTGTGATCCAAGATACTCTATGCATTAAAATTATCCTTTAAAACTAAAGGAGGAATAAAGATATTCCCAGGTAAATGTAAACTAATGCAATCCAAGGACATTAAAGATACTGTCTTTTAAAAAAAATAAGGCATATCCAGGTAAAGGAGCATAGAAAGAGAAAATCTTACTAGTGTCACAGCCAAACAAAAGAGAAAAAGGAACAAATCTAATTTTATTAAACGAACAAAACTATAGGACAGAAAGAATAAAATTCGCCCATATATTTTATAATGATCTGAAGTGGAAATTGCCTTAATTCTACAACAAAAAGGCAGAGATGAGCTGAATGGATTTAAAAAAAACATGATCAAACTGCTCTTTGATTAAAACTAACCTCCTGGCAAAGGCACAGACTGAAAGTGAAAGGATGAAAGAATGTCATGCCAAAAATGCACAATTTAAAATCAAGCTATATTCATAGGTGACAAAGCATGTTTCAAATAAAAATTTTTCAGAGGAAATAATTTCACTACATATTCAAAATGAGAAAATTCACAAAAGATATAACAATTATGTCCAGAAAAATGTTGGTGCATCCAATTTCATAAAACTACTACCAGATATAGAAGGACAAATGTATTCAGATAAAATAGTAGATTACATTTTTAGATCAGAGATGAAGCCAAAATACGGAAACAATAAAATATTTGTAAATCTTTCAATCAGAATGAAATGAAAAATAACATATCACTCTCATTTCCATGACTTGTATATTGAATCCTGGATCTCTGAATCTTGGTTATCAGAGGGAGGAAAATAAAACAGTATCATCATATATCAGATACTGATTTATAGCAAATGCAGTATTCTAGAAAACTTTGCCTAGAAAGTAACAATATTCTCCTTTATAAAGACAGTTTAACACATTTAAAAGATTTCTAAATTAGTCAATTCATCTCTTCTAGATAAATTCTCCAACTATCCTTATCTTGCCTGCCTAAATTGCTGCTACTTATCTTAATCCTTGTTCACTAATCGTTTATTTAGTTAGTTAATTAACTTTATTTTACATTTTATTTTTATTTTTTAAATTTTCATTGACTTTTCATGTATTTCATAGAAAACATTTTAATATCTTTATACACTCTCCACCATCTGCACCCTCCCAACCCCTCCACACTAGACCATGCATTCTAACATTTATGTTAACGTCTATTGAGTCATGTTATTGTACTCAGACATCCCTCTGTGAAAATTCATCCACCTGTTTCTAGTCAGCTTATTAAGAGTCTCTCCCTTAAAGAAGATCTGCTCTTCCTCATCCAGAAGTAACCAGCTACAAATAGTTCTTCAGTTAAGATTGGGGCCTGCTGACCATTTCCACAGTTCTGTGCTGGGTTTTTGCCTGCTTGATTTTGCATGCTGACACTATTGTTATAGATTCATATGAGGAAGGTCTCAGGAGCCTTTAAGATTTTATTTCCATATGGTCATGCACCTCCTCCACTGGCTCTTACAATATTTCTGTCCCCTCTTACACAATGGACCCTTAGTCCTGGGTGGGCGGAGTTTAATATAGGAGTTCTGTCCAAGGACTCACACTCTGCAGACTCTTATTCTTTATGCTTTTGCCATTTGTGACCTTTTGTTTTCATTGTCCTCTGTTGCATGAGGGGGCTTCATCAATGAGATACATGATATTGCCACGGCTGTGATTACCTCCCAGAAGTTGACGGTAAGAACCTATTGCTGAAAATAGGACATAATTCAGATACAGAACTTGCAGCAAAGGAGCTGGAACTGACCTGGAAGCCAACTCCCTGAAGGCTAGCTCTCACCGTTTTGGAAGACACTAAACAAGTTGTAAGAATATCAATTGATGGGCTGGAGAGATGGCCTAGCGGTTAAAGGTTAAGAGTGCCAACCGCTCTTACAGAGAACCCGGGTTTGATCCCCAGCACCCACATGGCGGCCAAGAAACATCTGAAACTCCAATTCCAGGAGAACTCCAGTTCCAGGGGAATCCAACACCCTCTTCTGACCTCCACAGCATTGCATGACACGGGTGCACAAACCTGCATGCAGACAGTACATTCATACACATACAGAAATAAATAAAATTTTTTTAAAAATTAAAAAAAAGAATATCAATTGATGGTCCAACCCCAGCTTTAAGGCCTAATAACCACATCAATGACAGGCATAGCAAACTACATTGGGGGCAGTAGTGGCACTTTTATGTTGTGGTAATCAACAGCTACCTAACCTAATTAGACTTAAATGGGAGAGAATTCATGTGTGGCACTATATACATAGCCAAATACACACAGCTAGAGAGGTCATAGGCCTTGGAAAAAGCCCAAAGGCTGTCATCACAACACCAGATAAATGTAATTACTTACTATATGCTAAGTATGGATCATTTTATCACCACTCATCAAAGAAGCTTCTTTTGCAACAGATTGAGACTATTGCATAGTTCAACAACTGGGCACACTTCATCTGTGAAATGCCCAACCCTAGGTGACACATCTACAATAGAGCCTTGAAACATAGTAGAACAAGGGAACGAACAAGAAAATACTTCCTCTTGCCAATTTAGAACCTCCACAGTGTAACACCAGAACTCATATGTGCTTTTTCTCCTTCTGACATAATGCATCTCCATCATACTAGACAAAACCTGTTTAAAGTCAAAGCTTTTTCATAGGAATCATTTCATATGCCCTCTTCTCCCATGGAATTTCCTTGAAAATACCTTGCTATGGTTACTATTCTATCTACTTGAATATTTCTTTTACTGCATTATTATGTTAATTAAAGTTAGCATTTTAGCTATGTGAATCATCATTTCTAGGATATGGTATTCTTCTGAGCTCTGAATCACTTTTTAAGTAGTCTTAAACCTGTAATTCAGCAGTTCAGTTAATAGACATCCAATCCAACTCTTAGCATTGCAGATTATTCTCATAGAATAATATCCTTTTCTCTGTATTTATATTTTAGTGTCAGTGCCCATCGGAATCACATTTAAATTTTTTTTGAGTACATCAATATTAGTGCCCTCTGGGTAACTTACCTTTATATCTTGCAATAACTGTCCATCCTTTTTGTGACATTTTTGAAACTAGGCCATTGACATCTGTGATCTAAATTCAGTATTACTGCTAATGCTTTTTTTCTATAGGTATGAAAGCTCCTCCTGCCAAATACCGTCTCAAGAATGTGGTACCATTCTCTTGTACTCTATATGCCACTGTGTAGGATGGATAAGGGTATCTTTGGGGCCAAAATTATATAGAGCTAAATAATTAAGAATGTTTTAGAGGATTATTTCTTAACACAAAATTAAAAGAAAATTTACATGATATAATTTACTAACAATGAATAAGGTTGGCAAATATTCCTTCTTCAAACCTCTAGAAGAATAAAAAGGGTAAATTTTGCTCAACAATAATCAATAGCTGCATAAATGGACTCTTGTGTAGATCAGGATGTAGCATGTTTTTCAAATTCTATGCTACCGCTTATATTAATCCAACAACTCTCACCTAGCTCATGATGTAACATGGTCTTCAAAAGTCTATTCTACCACTCTATTAATCCAACAGCTTCCAGATGGAAGGGAAACTTGGTAAAGTCAGTGATGTACAAAAGCACAGCCACATTCCTATACTTTCACTATAAGTGAGCTTCTTAAAAGTAGTGTGCAATGGGTAAGATATCCCAACACACCCTAAAGAACTTTTTGCAATTGATGGCTGCTAGAAATGGAAGATACAGTGTCTTACAAGGATGAGACTGTTGGTGGGCTCAGTGGATGGACCAATATGGCAGTCATATAGGGGTGCAAATCAGATTCTATAACTATTATTATATAAATATATATATATACATATATATATATATATATTTACATATATAGAATGTGTGTGTGTGTGTGTGTGTGTGTGTGTGTGTGTGTAGGGGCAGTGGATGGAGGTGCAGATAATGGATAGAAATCTAAATACTATCAAACTATAATGGATGAAAATGGCAAAAATTCAATTAGAAAGTAGTGTGCTCTGGAACACAATAAAGGTGGCTATGATGACTAGCTGCCACATCTGACTCATTAGGTACTATAAGCACAATTATATTGTGCAATTTTGTTCACTTATAAAAAAGGCAGACAAGATCTATGTGAACTAAATTATGACATAGAGCAGGAAAGCTGATGTACCCCTGAAGTAAAATTATAAAGGCATAGGGCTAGGCTTTATACCTGGAATAAAACTAATTCTGGGGAACTTAAATATACATAAAAAGTAAAATAATTTTCTTTCAATATAAACTATTTTACACATTGAGAGATACATGCAAGGTACCAGAGAATATAGTAATTTGAACTAGAAATGAAAGCATATCTAGGATAATAGCTAAAATTGGAATCACTACTTCATTAAGTTCATGAAAATTCATGTCATTTTCTAAGATTCATCTGTCTGTATAATGGCCAAATAAGAGAGATTAATTGAGATAGACGAGAAAGTACCAACCCTGCATTTTCTGAGCCCTTGGTGTTGGATCTAATCACTGTAATGTGTCTAAGACTGTAGGAGGACTTAAGGTTTAACATTTTCCTAGTTACTGACAGTTTGAATAGATTGTACTTGGCATTTCCTCATAATAATAGCCCTAATTTCACAGATCGTAGAATCAATGTGGGTATTCAACTGGTTGTTAAATATGTCTATTCTAATTACACAGTTTTAAAATCGAGAAACAATCACTGAAATAATCCAGGAACCAATTTGTCCAATTGTGAGATGGACTTCAACTGAAATCTATTGGTTACTTTATTGCTGCATGGCTGGTTACATGCAGTGACATTTTTGCCTTTTAGAATTAATGCCAATTCCAAGCCATAGTCCTCTACTCTTCAAATTTTCTCATTATTTTCATCCCCACAATGTACTGTTACCCTGTTGTATGTCCATTGGGGAAAGCTAGCAGAAAAATGAACAAGATAAATTTGTTGCTGTGCACTCAAAACTTCCTTCTGGGTAACTTATTTCCCCTTCATTCAAGGGAGTCTAAACTGTCTCAACTATTACTATGAATAGAAGTGGGGTTTTTTTGGCTTTATTGATATACACAAGATTTCATTCACTTGACATAGATTCTTTCTTCTTATAAAAATCAAGTAACGCCAGGAGTGGTGGCACACGCCTTTAATCCTAGCACTCGGGAGGCAGAGGCAGGCGGATCTTTGTGAGTTCAAGGCCAGCCTGGTCTACAGAGTGAGTTCCAAGACAGCCAGGGATACAGGGAGACCCTGTCTTGAAAAGCCAAAAAAAAAAAATCAAGTAACAATTTTGTAGGACCCCAATAGATTTCCTTTTGGCTTCTTCCTTTGAATTCATTGTCCATTAGCATAAGCATTTCCACCTTGCTTTTGTATTTAAGTTCCACCGCTGGGAATCTTGGAACTTGGTGTCGTGTCCAGTTGCTATAAATGTATTTAGTTATCCCATTTTAGAGACTTATTTTTCTACTGTAAGGTTTAGTCTGAATAAAGCAGCTATAAAACATCTCCAATATCCATGGGGGCTGGAGAGATAGCCTAGCAGTTAAGAGCACTGACTGCTCTTGCAGAGGACCCGGGTTCTATCCCCAGCACCCACATGGTGGCTGAGAACTGTCTGTAACTCCAATTCCAGGAGAACTCCAGTTCCAGGGGAATCTGACACCCTCTTCTGACCTCGGTGGCATTGCACGACACGGGTGCACAAACCTACATGCAGACAGTACATTCATACACATACAAAAATAAATAAAATTAAAAAAACTCCAATATCCTATACAACCCTATATAAATTTATTTCTCACAGTATTGATGAAAGGTAAACTTTCTGGACCCTCCCAATTTCCATATATCTTAAGTGACAAATGAATCGTAACATTTAAATCAATCTAAACCTTTAATGCTATTTTCTTTCCATTAAACCAAAGCATCAGGAAGACTGTGAGAGGCAGAGGTCAGGGAGGACTTGAGGGAAAGACAGTCTTCTGGACATAACAAGAATGCCTACTGCACTCAAGAACTCACAGTAGTGGTGGTTGACTGGACAAGACTTGCACAAGGTCAAGTCAGTCAACATTCCAGCATGGGTGGGGGGGGGGCTCTCAAGTCTATAATGAGGAGCTATTGTATTGATAGTGGATAAGCTTTCAGGGAAGGAGAGTCAGTTCTCCTTATGGGTGTGGACCCTGATATGTCAAACATGCTCCAGTGGTTGGTCCCACATTCATGATTATATGGACAGCACACAATGAAATAGTTGAGTTTAAATAAAAAAGAAGAGGACACAACATTGGAAAGTGGGAGGAGGATTTGAGAGGAGTTAGTGGGGGAGTGGGAGGTGAATATGATCTAATTAAATTTTAGGAAATTATCAAATAATTAATAAAAATATTTCTTTTTTTATAAAAGGAAGAGTTTATAAAAGGAAGAGTTTAAAAGAATCAAAATGGAACAAAGAGAACAAAAGGACTGGAGAGATGATTCGGTGGTTAAGAACACTTCCTATTCTTAAAGAAGACTCAAGTACACTTTTCAGCACCCATATGGTAGCTCATAACCATCTGTTACTCTAGTTCCAAGGGACCAGATGCCTTCTTTTGGCCTCCACAAGGACCAATTACACATGTGGCACACATACATAGTAGCAGGCAAACACTCATGCACATAAAATAAAAATAAATCATAAAAAGCATTTCCCAACTGAATAACTGCTATTCATTTTTGTTCCATGTCTGAATCATTTTCATTATTTCAGACTAGTATAGACTAGTTAATCTATGGCAAGTAAAAAAAGAATTTCTACCAGTATCAGAAGCTGAGAAAAACCAATATAAAGGTGTTCAAATATGATGCTTGGTAAATGCTTTCTTGTTGCACTAGAGAGTAGTAGACATTGGAGGAACAATACGAGTAGACATTGGAGGAACAATACGAGGAGCCATTGGAGGAACAATACGAGTAGACAATGGAGGAACAATACGAGTAGCCATTAGAGGAACAATACGAGTAGACATTGGAGGAACAATACGAGTAGACATTGGAGGAACAATACGAGTAGACATTGGAGGAACAATACGAGTAGACATTGGAGGAACAATACGAGTAGCCATTGGAGGAACAATACGAGTAGACATTGGAGGAACAATACGAGTAGACAATGGAGGAACAATACGAGTAGACAATGGAGGAACAATACGAGTAGACAATGGAGGAACAATACGAGTAGACATGGAGGAACAATAGAGTAGACATGGAGGAACAATAGAGTAGACATTGGAGGAACAATAGAGTAGACAATGGAGGAACAATACGAGTAGACATATGGAGGAACAATACGAGTAGACAATTGGAGGAACAATACGAGTAGACAATGGAGGAACAATACGAGTAGACAATGGAGGAACAATACGAGTAGACAATGGAGGAACAATACGAGTAGACAATGGAGGAACAATACGAGTAGACCATTGGAGGAACAATACGAGTAGACACATTGGAGGAACAATACCAGTAGACATTGGAGGAACAATATGAGTAGACATTGGAGGAACAATACGAGTAGACATTGGAGGAATAATACAGGCCCAATTTCCTCCATCAAAAACTCTTTTTGCAAATTTTTTAAATTGAATTTTCATGTATTTCAAACTGAACGTCTCAACCAATCTTAATCATCATTATACCCCCTTTCCCACTGGCACATCTCTTTTAGCCCCTGCTCTCAGAATTCTAAAGAATTTTTATGAGTACTGTCGTAGTTTGTCTTTCCATTGCTGTGACAAAACACTCTGACACCAACTTGGGGAGGAAAGGGTTTATTCAGCTTTACATCTCCTGGGTCACATTTCATCACTTAGGGAAGCCCAAAGCCAGGAATTCAACGGCGGCAGGAACCTGGAGGCCATGGAGGACTGCTGTTCACTGGCTTGCTCTCTACTGGCTTGCTCTCTGGCTCATGCCCAGCCTGCCTTTTTATACTGTCACTGCTCAACAATCAAGACAATACACCACAGATGTGGCCACAGGCCAATCCGATGGAGCCAATTCCCCAACTGAGGCTCCCTCAACCCAGGTGTGTCAAGTTGACACCAAAGCTATCCAGCACAAGTACATAATCCTCATTATAAGGAAGAATTCCTCATTGCCTAATCACCTTATAGATCCCCACTTCCTTTTTAATTTTTTTATTTTATGTGAATGGTTATTTGGCCTGCATGTATATATAACTGTACTATGTCCACAGAGGCCAGAAGTGAGGGTCAGATCTAGAAGTGAAGTTGTGGATGGTTGTTAGCTACCATGTGAGTGCTGACTATGATCGTGGCTCCTCTGGAAGAGCAGCCAGTGCTGTAAATACTGAGCTGTCTCTCCAGTTCCAGGGGCCCAACTCATTATACTATCACACTGGCAACAAGTGAGTTTTGGAAGTGACGTGTGAAATTACAGAAGTCTGTTTTTCAAGTAAACAACTTACCAAACTATTACAGCATCATATATATCTGAGTTACAACAGAAAATATAGAAACTCTAATGTACAACTCTATGTCAACAAGCTAATAAAGTAAACCTAATTAAAATGTATGTTCCTTCAACTAGTATCTCCATTCTTTTTTTTAATTTTGTTTATTTTTGTATGTATATGAATGTACTGTCTGCATATAGATTTGTGCACCCATGTCGTGCAATGTCACGGAGGTCAGAAGAGGGTATCGGTTTCTCCTGGAACTGGAGTTAAAGACTGTTCTCAGCCACCATGTGGGTGCTGGGAATTGGATCCGGGTCCTGTGCAAGAGCAGTCAGAGCTCTTAACCACTAGGCCATCTCTCCAGCCCCATATCATCCATTCTTATACATAATTTGTCTTCATTATTTTGAAAACTGAAATAGTTCTTGTGTAGTTATAGCTCAGGAGAATTCTGGAAGAAGTTGCAAAGAGGAAAGACATTGACATTTATACATTGTCACTACGTATTGTTACGTAACTTGTGTCACAGTGTTTCTTTTCTATTTTACTGTAATAGGTTGAAAAGAACAAAGAATTTTGATCCGCTAAACATATACCTTCAAGGATTTTCATTTTCCCCAGACATCCCTGGAGGTATATGCTCAGGAGTGAATAACACTTCAAATTTGTCAATACCCAATATATCATGCACTGTATAATAGAGCAGGCTTGGATTTCATGAGGAATGCTGCTATATGGATTTCTGCTACTGATTTTCATCTGCCAAGTCATTTTTTCTCCTTTGAAACCTTTGTTAGAGTATAGAGGATGAGTCCCAGTGGGCATATATCTGCTAGATTATAGAGGATGAGCCCCAGTGGGCATATATCTGCTAGATTATAGAGGATGAGCCCCAGTGGGCATATATCTGTTAGAGTATAGAGCATGAGCCCCAGTGGGCATATATCTGCTAGATTATAGAGGATGAGCCCCAGTGGGCATATATCTGTTAGAGTATAGAGGATGAGCCCCAGTGGGCACATTTCTGTTTCTTATTCATACATCCTGTCAACAGCTGATTAGACAAATTGAGAACAGTTACTCCAAACTGGGTTTACACCCAATATTGAGAAGTTTGACTGAGGAGCTATCAGCATGTCTAAACTGCATTTCTAGGAGACTAAGAGAACTGAAATCTATATCTAATACTTATAATAATGTAAATACATGTATACATATACACATTACATAAATATATATTTACCTGAGTTATTTCTGCCTCCTACAAGTGAGATCAAAATCTTTCATTGTATTATTCATGATTAATTTCTCTTCTACATTAGTTCCCTATGGCTATTGTAGCAAGTTTCTATAAATTTTATAACTGTAAAGCAATAGCTATTTTCTTTTTCACAGTTAACAATCCTTCATGGTTGTGCTTCTTTTGTAGGCTAAGAGAAAATCTGTTCCTTACATTTTTACAGATTCTTGACTTGTGGCCCCAATGTTACAATTTTGCTTTTATCTTCACATCATCTCCCCTGTGTCCTTCCCTATGTTCTCTCTCTCTCTCTCTCTCTCTCTCTCTCTCTCTCTCTCTCTCTCCTATAAGACCATGATAATGACATGAAGTGATGTTCTTGGTGATCCAAGATAACACCTTAATTTCAAGAGCTTTAACTTAATACTTCTAGCAAAGAAGTTTTGTCAAATAATAGGACACTTACAAAATCCAATAATTAAGATTTGATATCACTAAGTATTTATTATTCCACCTACTTTGTTTTTCATGATGCTTAGGATTTGG
Source organism: Rhizomys pruinosus (assembly GCA_009823505.1). Classification (NCBI taxonomy): domain Eukaryota; kingdom Metazoa; phylum Chordata; class Mammalia; order Rodentia; family Spalacidae; genus Rhizomys; species Rhizomys pruinosus. The sequence goes on along the minus strand of VZQC01001139.1, from coordinate 819,842 downwards.
AATAGATGAGATAGTTTCAAAGGGGAATAATGAGGAGCCAAATAATGATGATATAAGGATAAGTTCTTAGACCACGTATTATTTCAAACCCAGAACTTCCTAATATTACTTCAAATATGCAGATACCACAAATTTATAGCAAAGGAACCAAGATGTGAGTCATACATTCAAATGTTTTAAATTCAGATTTTCCTTATGATATCTAATATCTATTTGTTTCTTAGAATAAAAGTATAGATAGTGAGAACAAAGCTCTTTGTTTAAAAAAATAAAGAAAAATAACAAATTTTAGATAGCTTAGAAACTAGAGAACTCTAGATACTACAGTCCCAAATGAGTGACATATTTATTAATATTACTGACAGAAAAAAGGTTTATGAAGAAAACATATAATTCTGCTGAGAACACAATATAAATAAAATGCATAAATATATGTAAAGATTCCAACTTGTTAAACAACTTAATAAAACCCAAATTAAACAAACAGATAATAAGTGAGGATGTTATCTAAGTATTTAAAGAAACACTCATCATGAAGGAAAACTAAGAATCAGATCAAATCAGTATTAAATTATAGAAATAAGAACTAATATAATATAAAATTAACTAGGTAATATTTAGATGATTAAAAAAGAAAGACATTTAATTATGTGAATAGATGCAAAAATAAAGGATCTATAAAACATGAATGTGTTAATAGATTAAAAATGTTATATCTCCAGAAAATTGATTGTTGGGGCATAAAAAATACTGTAACAGAAAAATGGTACATTATTGATGAACATTATGCTGAGAGAGAAGCCTATCCCAAAAGACTGCATGCTCTATTTTACTCATTTGATAATTCAAATTGGGCAAATTTCTAGTACCATGTGACAACTTAGATGCAGAGAACTCTCAGATTATGTGTACTTTATGACTTGGGAAGGTCGTAAGAGACTAAGAGCAAAAGGGTGGTGCTAGCTAAAAAGCTTGTTTTGACTTGATAAAACTTTTCAAAATTCATTCCAGACATAAAGGTCCTATGTGAATTCACTGAACATCATTGAACTGGGCACTTTAAATAGTTAGGTTCTTGGGTTTCTAAATTATCTTCCAATATTTTAAGTAAACAGCAATTTGGTTGGATTCTTAACCAAAAGAGGGAGTTATTACTAACCTTTAATTCAAATGAGGAGGTCAGAGAGTGGGCACTAGGATATTTTTCTTCTTTGGGAAAATATATATTCACTCAGAATTTTGTGTGCACGTGTGTGGGTGAGTGTGTGTGTGTGAGTGAGTGTGTGTGTGTGTGTGTGTGTGTGTGTGTGTGTGTGATTCAAGAGATTTCTAAGTATTCTGAAAGGTGGTTGGTATGGAACTTTAGTGAATCGCAGAATTTTTGAACAAAATGAAAATATTTTCTTCTGGTGAAATCCAGTGCTTTCTGGTAGTCAAAAAGAGGAAATGCCTTTGATGAGTGTGGTGATTTAAATGAGAAATGCTCCCCGCAGTCTGACATAGTTTGACAACTGACAACATTTGGTCCTCAGTTGGTGGTGCCTGTATGGGAAGGTTATACAACTTTTAGGAAGTTTGTCCTTGCTGTAGAAAATACATCATGGGCTGTGGTTTCGGGAGTTGAGAGCCTCACCCCACTTTTACTTCCCTCCCAGTTTCATGTTCTATGGGTGAAGATAGGATCAGCTGGCTTCCTGGTCTAGCTGCCAGATGCCACACTCCTCCAACTTTGGAGTCTCCCTCTGGTTCTGGGGTTATGGAAGCTATAGAATGACTTGAGAATGGTTAGCTAAAAACATATTAGCAAATATAAATTAAGGGAATGCAGTCTTGGCTTTTCTTCTGAGTACACCATCGTTATTCTTCTTCCGATATATGAACTTAAGGGTTGTTTTTATAGTAAAGTGGGAATGACATATAATTCTAAATGTTCTTATGATTACTGCAACTTAATAAATCTTGTGTTAAGGTATAAAATGTATCAATTAAGATATCTGACCCTATTGGTTAGTATTATAATATTCTGTTTTGAGATGGTGAGCCACCTCCCACTCAGGAGGCAGAAGCAGGTGGATCTCTGTGAATTCAAGGCCAGCCGGGTCCACAGCATGAGCTCCAGGCCAGCTGGGACTTAAAGGGAGATCCTGTCTCAAAAATACCAAAGAAGAGAGATGGTGAGCCAATGTGTCTTGATATGCACTTAATATGTGATTAGTTCAGGGTCAATCATTGTTGAAGATAGAAGAAAATTAAGAAAAAACATCATCATTGTCCTCAGTGGAGATCAGAATTGGTCAAACAGAACACATTATCAAATGAAGTATTGAAGAATTTAAATAAAGCATTGTAATGATTTAAGTATAGCTTATTTATTCTAAGAACTTATTCTAGGGAACATAGAAGAAAAACCTATACTCACAGAGGATTTCCTAAGAGATCATGTACTCTGTCAGACTCCTATAATATGCTTTAAATGTTTTACAACATTTCACGCTCCCAATAAACTCTGTGTAGCCCATGACATCATTTCCCAAACTGGCAAAACAAAAGAAAAAAATCAAACAAAAACAATTTAAATCTCAAAGATTCAGCAAATTGCCTTGCATCAAACCCAGGACATTCTTATTCAAAATTCTGTATTTCATCTATGATTTGTCCAAGTGTAATTGAAAGTGTGTGCCTTTGGGAAGCATGGGATAAAATGATTAGAGATGTATTTCAAATTGATGACTATTCACATAATAGGTGTTAGAGAATTGTTGGAAGCTGTATTGCCCTAAGGTTATGCGATGTTAGCAATGCAGAAAGAAATACAAGATTTACCAGCTAAATATGCAGAATGAAGATCCTACAAGAGGAAGGACTTATGGCAAACACTATCATAAGAATAATGGAGGAATTCAAGTTAAATGCTATAAGCTCTAGGTCACTATTCCAATAGTAAGGGAAATGGAGAGAAAAAGAAGACAAGTTCTTTGAACAAAGATGCCAAAGTTAAAACATTTTCCTACTCTGTTATGTGTACAGAGGTATCCTGAGAATTTTAGGTAATTGGACAAAATCTCCAAGTTCTGGCTTTGAATCTAGTAGATGATTAATATATTCACAAATAAAATCTCAAAAAAAAACATGATTACTTCTCTCTAAGTGTTGAAATTGCTAGCAATCATAGCATTGAGGTCTGTGTAGATTGTCAATGGGATTTTACACTAATTGATTTATACTGAGCCAAAAAGTAAATGAGAATAATTAGCTATGCAAAATGATCATGAAAATTAGTATTTCAGGCAGAAAATATAGTAAGTACAAAGGCCCAGAGGAAGGAGTAAACGATATTTTACAAAATTAAAAAAAAACTGAAGCAAATTTATCAGACAAAATGAATAAGGAGAATAGTAGAAAATAAAGTGGCAAGAGCTGGGTATGGTAGTGAACAACTTTAATATCAACAATCAGGAAGTAGATAGATGCAGGGGGAGCTCTGTGATTTTGGTGTACACAGTGAGCTTCAGGCTAACCAAGGGCTGTACAATGAGATACTGTCTCAAAACTTTAAAATAGAAAAAAAATTAAAATGAAATGGCAGAGGAGATAGATTCCAGATCATATAATCTTTATTCAAATGAGGATATAACAATATTTGACTTATTTAATAAGCCTCACTCTCTTGCTATATAGGAAATAACTGGGAAGAGTAGAATGGAGGATGACAAACAGAAAAATGCTAGAATAACAGTAAATGAGAAATGGCAGTAACTCAAAATAAGATGATGGAAGTAGATATGGATTTCGGATGTATTTTGAAGGTAAAGCTAGCAAGAATTAAAGATGGGGAACTAGAGAGATTGTTCAATGCATAAGAGCACTGTCTGCTCCTGCAGAGTAACCCAATTCAATGCCCAGTGCCCACACAGAGGTTAACAACTGTATTAGTCACTTTTCTGTTGCTGTGATAAAGCACCATGACCAAGGAACTTATAAAAGGAAGAGTTTATTTGAGCATACGATTGGCGGTTCCAGGGAATTAGTCCATTGTGGTGGGAGGCGTGGCGGCTGGATCTGGAGCAGCAAACCGAGGGTCACATCTCGCAAAGAACATGGGAAGCAGAGAGAAAGACTGGAGACCACGAGGCTTGTTAAAACTCACTAAGCCTGCCCCCAGTGACTCACTTCCCCCAGCATGGCCACACCTTCTAAGACCTCCAAAAACAGCGCCACCAACTGGAGACAAATGTCTGAATACTTACAACCTATGGGGGACACTCATGCAAACCACCTCAAGTTCCTTGTTTTGTTATACGAACTTTGTTTTATTTTTCAGATTTGCAAAGTTACATCACTCAGTGGAGTTAACTGTAGTTTGGCGATGTGTTCCCAAGATGATGGAACACAAAGAGATCAGAGACCTGGAGGATGCTAAGTGGTGATGACCTTTCGATTAACACTCTGCTTAAGATTTCAAGAAATTCTTCAGTAAAAAAAAAATTGACCTTCACAAACCAGAAAGCGTGCCTTACCAGAAACTGACCATATTGACAATTTTCCCTCAACCTTCCAGTTTCTAGAACCACAGGGGAATAATCTCTGTTGTTTAGTAAATCCACATGGGGACACTCTTATGATAACCTGAACAGACTAATGGAAAATCCTAGAAATAAATTTCCTAATAAATAGTTTCAGAAGATTGTTTCTGTGACTTGTCCTGAATATACACAAAACATTCAGGAACAAGAGACAAACGTATTCCAATGAATGCTCTGCCTGCTTGGAGAGTCACCTCAGGAAATGTTTCCAAAATATAATGGCAGCCATTTTGCTTCAGATTCCTTACCCACTTTTAACATTGTTGAAAACCAACAGTTCCAGCCAGGCTTGGTGGCGACACACCTTTAACCTAGCACTTGGAGAGCAGATGGCAGGCAGATCTTTGTAGTTCAAGGTCAGCTTGCGTTCAGCGAAGTGAGTTTCCAGACTACGGGATACAGGGACACCTGTTCAAAGACAATAAAAAAAAAAAAAAAAAAACAGTTGGAGGCAGAGGCAGGCGGATCTTTGTGAGTTCAAGGCCAGCCTGGTCTACAGATTGAGTTCCAGGACAGCTGGGGCTACAGGGAGACCCTGCCTCGAAAAGACAAAAAAAAAAAAAAAAAAGAGTTGAAACTGGAAGAGATGTAAAGAAAGAATATAAGAGTAAAGTATATCTCAGATTGGAACTACAAAAGACCTGGGTGCTACTTATGCCATTTAATGGCATAAGGACAACCTGATAGCAGAATACCTTATAAAAAATTCACAGTACTGACTGAAACAGTAAACTTCTGCTCAAAACAGTCAACTTCCTCATGGAGAATATTCAGAAAGACTGAGAAAGAGATGAAAAGCATGTTTGGAAGAATGCATGAGCTCCGGCAGGGTGGGGGAATGGGCGGGAACACGGGTCTAGATTTGTTAAAAAATAAAAATAAATTTATTTGAAAAAAAAAATTCACAGTGCCAGGCAAAGGAGAAGTCCCTTCAAGTTGTTGGTCAGGGTAGTTCAAGAGACTCCCCAAATAATACAGGGTACTCAACAGCCCTTGATTGCCTTCCAGGATTTGAAGGTAAGACTCTATTAGTGAAGAAACAACAAACTTCAGATACAGAACTTGTAGCAGTTGAGCTGGAACTGACCTAGACGCCTCCTCCCAGAAGACTAGCTCTCATAGTATCAGAGGATACTATGCATGCTGCTAAGTGAGAAATTCAATCAACAGTTCACGACAGAAGTAAAGCCTATAAACCACAACAATGACTGGGCCAGCAAATCACCTCTATTAGTACAATAATGCTACTTTTTTTTTTCCTTGAGAGTAGTAATCAACAGAAGTCTAATTGGAGTTAAGGGCTCCTCAATAGGAGGGAATTTGTCCATGGTACTATAAACACAGCCAAGTACTGATGTCTAGAGAAGACACAGACCCTCAAGCAAAACCCATTTATGCCACTTCCCTAGGCCAATATAACTTCTTACTGTATTTTAAATATGTATCCCTAGATTTACAGACCAATGTTCCTCTTACCACTCATCTAAGAAGCTTCTTTTTGAAACATATGGAGATTATTACAAAGTCCCTGGTTAAAGGCAGAGATTAAATGACTGTGGAATACACAGCCCTATGTGACACATCTACAATGCAACCTCTGCAAATAAGTTTCAGGGAACATTATGGAAGAGAAGGTAGAAAAAAAGAACCTGAGGTACAAGACATCTGCTGCTGGTTAATTCATTCTAGACATGATAAGGAAGTACACAAATGAAATCTTCACAATATGGTAGTCTAACAAGATCTGCATAATGACAAAATCAATTTACATGGCAAGGTGGATAGGGGAATTTAATGGAATCCCACCTCAAGATGAAGACCTACAGGCAATCAGTTGATATTGAGNTCTTAGGAGTAATCAACAGCTACCTAATTGGACTTAAAGCCCACTCAATGGGAGGAAACTCGAGTGTAATACTGTAAATATAGCCAAATACACATAGTTTGAGAGCTCATGGATCTTGGAGAAAAATCCCAAGGGTGTGACAACCCCAGACAAATGTAATTTCTTGTTGTTTGCAACATATGTATCCTTATATTTACAGACAAATATCTAAATAATAACTTCTTCAAAAAAGCTTCTTTTGCAATTGATGGACAACATTACCATGCACCACAACTGCTGACACATAGACATTGTGAATTGTCCAAGCTTAAGTGGCACATCTACAATGGAACCTCTATACTCAAAGTTCATGGAGCATAGAACAAGGGGTAAAGAGAACACTAATGCAATTCTCAAGTCTCATTAATGAAGATCCCTCATGTAACAGAGGGCCAAGAACAAAAAAAGCCACAAATGGCCAAAGCATAGAAAGTAAGAGTCTGTAGAATGTGGATCATTGAACAGGACTCTTATGTTTAACTTTACCCACCGAGGACTCACAGACCATTACAGAAGAGGGTGCGGAAAGATTGTAGGAATCAAGGAAGAGGTACATGACCGTATGGAAATTGAGTCCTACAAGTTTCTGGGACCTTGATCACATGAACCTACAGCAATGGCATGAGCATCCACAAGACCTATATTAACTCAAGCAGAAAACTGGAAATGGGCAATAAGCCCCAATATTAGAAAACTTTGTGGCAGCTGATTGCTGCTGGGTGAGGAAGAGCTAGCTGTTCTTCTTATGGTAGTTAGTGGAAATCCTTAGAAGAAATTGAAAAAAAAATTGATAAAATCAAGAGCTCTTTACAATCACATTTAATTGGAAATGTTTTAAGCATATAAGTAGTAGTAAGAAATACAGAAGCCATCAGCATATTGACAACCTTTAGAACAAGAATCCTGAAGATCAACAAGAGACATGCTATTTGTAGAATCAGTTATTCTAAATAGGTTATTTTTGCATATTTAAATTTTTATACACTGAACATTAATACATATACTTAAATAGACATGTTCATTTTGTTATTCAATAAGTATGTAGTGATCCTATGGCTCCCTACAAATAAGGCTGTTACTTCAGCCCCACTTATTCACCTTCTTAAGGAGACCATCTGTCCATCTTTCAAATATTTCTTTGCCTCCTGCTATTAATGTGGAATATGATTAGAGAAAATTAATGACTACATTCCCAGCTGTTCTCATTGATCTTACATGTAAGTATGGATAAGGCTGCTGATACTTGACACGACTGAGGAAATAGACTAATTGGTTACAATTACAGCACAGCATGTGCTGCCTTTTACAGACTACAGGCTTCTTTTGTTCAAAGCTTACTGGCTTGAGATTTTTGGTACCTCTATTAGCTTGTTCGATATTAACCAAATCTTCTAGAGCTCTCTGGGATAACTAGTCACATCACTCCTTGCAAATGGTCACCCTTAAATTCCAAAGACATGTTACTATACTTTTTCCTGGATTGACTCACAATTTACCTAATGCTATTATCTCATAGCTTCTTTGACCTCTACATATCAATGTCCCCTAGTGCTTGGTCCTCAGACCTTTTTCTATCCATTTTACCAAACGACACATTTAGTACCTTCGCAAAAATACCAAACCATTGGTATTTTTGCGAAGTTACAAAGAAAGTCTGCATCCACCTAAAAGTAGTATATTTAAACTGAAGAAAATCAAAGGTAAAACACTTTTTAAAAAAATATTTTTTTATCCTCTTAGCCCCTTGTTCTGTGTTGTTTAAGCCTTAGGTGTAGAGGTTGTGCTGCAGATGTACCACTTAGGCTTGAGAAATTCACAATATCTATGTGTGACCAGTTGTGGTACTCTGTAATAGTCTTCATCTGATGCATGCAAAAGAAGGTTCCTTGAAGAAAGGTGAGTGGCCTATTTGTCTGTAAATATAAGATTACCTAGTTTGCACTTAGAAGAAGTTACATTAGTCTAGTGATATGACATCCTTGGGGATTTTTCTACGATCTATGACATCTCCACTCATGTGTCTTTGGCTATGTTTACAGTTAACTTATGAGTTTCCTCCCATCGAGAAGGCTTTAAATCAAATTAATTAGCCATTGATTACATAAAAGTTCCACTACTGCACCAATGTTGTATGCTGTACCAGACATTGATGTGGATATTAATTAGGTCTTAAAGCTGGTGTTGGCCCATCGATTGTTGTTCTTCCTTAGCAGCTTGTATAGTGCTCTCCAAAGCTATGAGAGATAGCCTTCAGGGGAGGTGGCTTCCAGGTCAGTTCCAGTTTCATTCTCCAAATATGGCTTTTGAGGTATGTTCTGTCTTCACCAATAGGATCTTACCTTCAACAATCATGGCAATAACTACACTTTTGTCTTAGGAGTAATCAACAGCTACCTAATTGGACTTAAAGCCCACTCAATGGGAGGAAACTCGAGTGTAATACTGTAAATATAGCCAAATACACATAGTTTGAGAGCTCATGGATCTTGGAGAAAAATCCCAAGGGTGTGACAACCCCAGACAAATGTAATTTCTTGTTGTTTGCAACATATGTATCCTTATATTTACAGACAAATATCTAAATAATAACTTCTTCAAAAAAGCTTCTTTTGCAATTGATGGACAACATTACCATGCACCACAACTGCTGACACATAGACATTGTGAATTGTCCAAGCTTAAGTGGCACATCTACAATGGAACCTCTATACTCAAAGTTCATGGAGCATAGAACAAGGGGTAAAGAGAACACTAATGCAATTCTCAAGTCTCATTAATGAAGATCCCTCATGTAACAGAGGGCCAAGAACAAAAAAAGCCACAAATGGCCAAAGCATAGAAAGTAAGAGTCTGTAGAATGTGGATCATTGAACAGGACTCTTATGTTTAACTTTACCCACCGAGGACTCACAGACCATTACAGAAGAGGGTGCGGAAAGATTGTAGGAATCAAGGAAGAGGTACATGACCGTATGGAAATTGAGTCCTACAAGTTTCTGGGACCTTGATCACATGAACCTACAGCAATGGCATGAGCATCCACAAGACCTATATTAACTCAAGCAGAAAACTGGAAATGGGCAATAAGCCCCAATATTAGAAAACTTTGTGGCAGCTGATTGCTGCTGGGTGAGGAAGAGCTAGCTGTTCTTCTTATGGTAGTTAGTGGAAATCCTTAGAAGAAATTGAAAAAAAAATTGATAAAATCAAGAGCTCTTTACAATCACATTTAATTGGAAATGTTTTAAGCATATAAGTAGTAGTAAGAAATACAGAAGCCATCAGCATATTGACAACCTTTAGAACAAGAATCCTGAAGATCAACAAGAGACATGCTATTTGTAGAATCAGTTATTCTAAATAGGTTATTTTTGCATATTTAAATTTTTATACACTGAACATTAATACATATACTTAAATAGACATGTTCATTTTGTTATTCAATAAGTATGTAGTGATCCTATGGCTCCCTACAAATAAGGCTGTTACTTCAGCCCCACTTATTCACCTTCTTAAGGAGACCATCTGTCCATCTTTCAAATATTTCTTTGCCTCCTGCTATTAATGTGGAATATGATTAGAGAAAATTAATGACTACATTCCCAGCTGTTCTCATTGATCTTATGTAAGTATGGATAAGGCTGCTGATACTTGACACGACTGCCCCCCACTTCCTTGCCTTTAGTATATAAACATATTGCTGGCATGAATAAATGAGAGTCTATCTCCTGACCTTCTCCCGCTGAGTCTGTGTCTCATTTCCCATTGGGTAACTTTCTCTTGGTCTCCTCCCCTCTCCTTGCCAGAGCTAAGCCTAGAGACTGTCAGCCTGCATACAGGAAACAGCCTTGAAGCTTGCAGTACTATAGAACTGCCAGCCTGGTTCTAGGAGGGAAGAATATTGTGTGGATTGCGGCCACACATGAATTAAGGCAATAGAAATGACCCACAGATGATAAGGCCCTACTGCTGAAGATGAAAACAATACATATGTGAGCCAAAAAAAAAAAAACATGGAGAAATCAAGCTGATAACTGACCTCAAAGTTTCATTTCTACCAGACATCTTCCACAATGCTTGAAGGTTTGATGCATCCTGCCAGAAGAGAAAAGTAACCATAAATCCTACCCAACTGCAAACTGTGAGCTACAAAAAGACTGCTGGCAAGATATGTCTGCTTGTGCAATAGTGGTACAAAGGTTATGGAAGGAATTAAAAATATTGATTGGATGTATAGCCCAGTCCACAAAAGGAAACCCAAATGTGGGGTCATTATTGGGAGCAAGAACATGTATCTGCATGGGTCACAGGCCATAAAAGAGATCTTACTATCATTCTGCCAAATGGACAAAGAATTAAACTTATACCTACTGATACCATTATAACCATAGATTGATGATTCTCTCAATTCTCATCAGAGAGGCTTCTTTTTGAAGTAATGACAAACACAGAGATTCACAACTGGGAAAAAAATACAGAGACTAATATGCTGCAGAGCACACATTGCTAAATGGAACACCTGCATCACAACCATCCCACAAAGATTCAGGGATCGCCACAGAAGAGGGGAAAGAAAGATGTTAAGAGCCAGGGCTAGTGGATGAATACAACAAAATAGCATTTTCTGGACACATATGGACCAACAGTAGTTGTGACAGCATGTCACAAGTCCTGCATAACCTCAACCCAAAACCACAGCATGGAGGGCAAAGGTGGACATGAAGCCCCTATTATGTTGCTATTTTGCATCTATTATTTTATTCATATATTTTAATGCAGTGCTATTAATTATATAATATTTTTGAATTATTTATTTTTATTTTTATTTTTAAACTTTGTACATTAATTCACCCTGATGTGAATTTTGTAATTATAATTTTCCTTCATTTTTTTCTAAGCTTTTGCTTTCATGAATGAGGTACATTTTTTAGATATCTGAGTAAATTTGAGATTCACTTCGAATATATCTTCAACAGAGATTTTGACAAACTTCTCCTTTAAAAAGATCTAGCAAATTTACCAGCTCTAATTTTATTCATGGCACTTTTCACCATTTGTAATTATATATTGATTTAGTTAGCTGTTTTTGTCATCTCTCCAAGTAGAATCAAGCCCACGTAACTAACTGAATTATTTAATATTTTATCACTGGTGTTTCAGATATTTCTCTATATCTTAAATAATGATTTATCTTACTAGAAACCACGTGATGAGAAACACAATATAATTTTGCTATTTTATGCTATTTACTACCTTTAAATTTAGGGTTTTTTTCTTTTGGTTGATACTTTATTATTAATCTGCTAGAAGCATATGTTCTTTCATTTTATGATTTAAGGAATATGTTTGCCTGTATTAGATTTTTCTCATTAGTCTCAGCTCTTAACTTGATATTACAGGAGATAGAAACAGTAATAGAAGGATTTTGGGTGAAAACTATCCCAGATCCACATGGATTCACAGCAGAATTGTACCAAACCCTCAAAGAAAAAATATAATCAATACTGCTTACATTATTCAAAAAGACAGAAACAGAGGGAGAACTTCCAAACTCATTCTATGAATCTAGTATTATTCTAATACCAAAACCAGGTAAAGACACAACAACAACCATAACAACAAAGAAAATATAGGCCCATATTCCTTAATGATCATATATGAAAAAATTCTCAGCAATATACTCATAAACCACATAAAGACACACATTACAATGATCACCCACCATAATCAGAGATGCAGGGATTCTTCAATATGTATAAATCAATAAATGTAATAAAGCATAAAAATTGACTTAAAGTCAAAAATCACATGGTCACCTAAACAGATGCAGAAAAGGCTTTTGACAAATTTTAGCATGGTTTCATTGTAAAAGTCCAATACAGAAGAGGACTGGAGGGAAAGTACCTCAACATAAGGAAGCCTATATAAGAAAAACCAACAAGTAATATCATTCTATATGGAGGATCAGAAATTTAGGGTTAGCCACAGCTACATAGGAAATTTGAGGTCAGCTTGGGTGCCTGAAAGCCCTCCAGTCCTCTTCTGTATTTACATGACAAAGAGTTAATTTGCAAGAATCTAAAAGCAAACTAAAACCAAAAACCAAAAAGCCTAAGGCCAAAGACCAGTAAAAACCCAAACTAAACAATATAATTTTAAAAGAGAAATAATTTCTGTAGATATTTATAAAAAAAAATAGAAATAAGAAAATTATGAAATTCTGCTTCAATATAATTAGTCACTGTGAAAGTGCAAATCAAAACTAGAATGAAATATATATTCTCATTACCCACTATAATGAGAATGGCTATTATCAAAAAGCCAAATAATAAGATGTAAAAAAAATCTTATACACTTGAAATGCAATTTAGCATAGCCATTAGAAAGAATAGTATAGAGGTTCCTCCAATAATTAAATATAGGTCTATGCTATGACCGAACAATTCCAATTCTTGGTATATATACAAAGGAATGAAGTCAGTATATAAAGGAGATATCTGTTTTCTAATATTTGTCATGGCACTTTAATAAAACCAAACTGCAGAAAACAATGCAGGTATCCAACAATGGTAAATTAATGAGCAAAATGTGGCATATATGTACAATAGAATATTATTCAGCCATAGTAAGAAAATGAAATCCTAAAATTTACATAAAAATGTAGCGAACTAAAGACAGACATTATGTTAAGATAAATAAGCCAGATTGAGACAAATATTGCATGCCTTCTCTAATTCCTAGAAGACAACACCTCAGTATGAATGTAAAATAACAATCACTAGGCACTGGGAAAGATCTGGGTAAAGGGGACTCAGGGAGGTTTAATGAAGCATACCAAATTCTAGTTATAAAATAAGAATAAGTGGCTAGAGAGATGGCTTAGTGGTTAAGAGCACAGACTGCTCTTGCAGAGGACCTGGGTTTGATTCCCAGCACCCAAATGGCGGCTAAGAACCTTCTTAAGGCAGGGCATGGTGGCACAGGCCTTTAATCCCAGCACTCAGGAGGCAGAGGCAGGCAGATCTCTGTGAGTTCAATGTCAGCCTGGTCTACAGAGTGAGTTCCAGGCCAGCTGGGACTATAGGGAGACCCTGTCTTAAAAGGAAATAATAATAATAATAATAATAATAATAATAGGAGTTTTGGTGCTCCATAATACACTGAGATGACAATCATTCATCATTGAAGAGCTCAAAGATTCAAAACATAAAGATATAATAAAACTACAAAAGGCAAAATTTAATTATTCTTTTTTGGTCAATGCATGAGTAAGCTGAACTATCACAGAGTATTTCATTACTATGCACTGTTTATCACACATTAATGAAAACAACAGCCATTTTGTTCAACTTGATTGAACATACAAGCCCCCCCCTGCTGGATGGTGGGACCCATGAGCTGTGTGGGTTTGGGCACAACTGCTCACAAATTGGTTTTACATGAAGGATGCTTGTACTCACAAATTATCACTTATTGTTAAAAAAATGAATACAAAACAAACAAAAAAGAAAGATGCAGAAAAGTTACAGCAAAATGCATGATCTGGGATGGGTAGGGGTGGGGTGGGGGGAAGGGAAGGGGATATATGCCTGAACTGAATTGGAAAATGATGTATGAAATACACAAAGCATCAATAAAAAAAGAAAAGAAAAAAATTGTGACACGAAAACTAACCCTAAAACTCTCTATGCTCTTATCTGCCCAACAAGAAGAATTTGCTTATAAAACATAAACTAGAACACATGTTTTCCTTGTTTGAATACCTCAGTGGAATCCCAGGATTCAAGTTCAAATCCAAATTCTTTACCATGTGCTTCAAACATAATCTTCTGGTCCTTCAACTCTCATTTCGTAGCAATAGCCTAACCACACAGCTACTTGCTTTATCTCATACAGGCTGTTGTGGTTCCTGTATCAAAGGATTAATATTTTTGTTATAATTTTTTGAGTATAAATATTTCATAACTGTGCCCCTCACACAATAATATTTAAAGTTATAGTCAAATAAATTACTTAATAAAAATAAATAATTCATTACATTTATATTCTAATCAAGCCTTTGTTACTTTATTTCAGTGTGTCATAGATTATTTCAAATTTTGGCATATCATTTAATTTTTGTCTCTTTGTTGTTCTACTAACTGTATTTTTTTCCAGTACACAGTACTGTTTGTTCTGAAACTATAATGTCATGACTTTTTGTTTTGGCTCAAGGCTTCTGAGCTCAGAAATGGAGGAACAGACTTAAATGGACATTTTTCTTCCACCTTCTGCAATAGCCTACTAATTGTGTTTGTAGTTAATAGAGGTATCTTTTTATTTTGTTTTATTTTCTTTCACAGATATTACATTTATGCACAGATTAAAAATTTAGGACAACCTCATGTCAAGCAAGTCTACATCATGTGTTCATTTGGAAGTCTGTTTTACATCCTCTTAATTGTTATAATATTTCAAACTTTGGTTACTATAAAATGAATTTTTGGGGCTGGATAGATGGCTCAGCAGTTAAGAGCACCAACTGCTCTTGTAGAGGACCTGAGTTCGATTCCCTGGCACCCACATGGTGGCTAAGAATCATCTTTAACTCCAATTCCAGGGGAATCCAACACCCTCTTCTGACCTCCGCAACATTGCATGACATGGGTGCACCAACCTACATGCAGACAGTACACTCATATACATAAGAAATAATAAATTAAAAAATTAAATATATTTAAAAAATAAAATAAAATGCATTTTTATGATGTTATTGATCATTGTTATTACTATTATTTTGAGTTCCTGTATGTTGCACCCACATAAGAAAGCAGATTTAATAGGCCCAAAACTCAATGTGTTTCATTTTTTTCTTCTATCTGGGCTTCCCTGTTCTCTGAGATTCAGCAATATTAAAAACTGGTCAAATTGTATTCCATTAAGTTGTCAACTGAAGAGTTACACATCTCTCATTCTAACTCAAAAGTAAGGTTTGATTAAGCTCAATGAAAAAAGCATTTAAGAGCTAATATTGGCTTTATGACAAAGGTGCTCAAATGATGACTCCTACTAAAGAAAGTTCTTGAAAAAACTTGAAATCTCTGCTCTGCTCCAGTGAACACATAAATTATAACGACATGCCCCCAGTCCCACCTTCAGCTAGGCACTACTTCACGGGTCTTGAAACTACTTCCCAATAAAGCCATAGGCTAGCAGCAAAGTCTGTGACACAAGGCTTTCAAACCCAAACTATAACTACATCTGTTCTGCTGTCTTTCTATCAAGTAAGAATTAGGGCTTCCAAGGTTTATTCTTTAGGATAGAGATTTCAGCAGACATAGTTGTGCACATGTGTAATCACAGCTATTCAGGAAACTCAGAAAGAGTACTGAAAGCTGAAATGTAGCTTGAGCAAATTTGTAGAACCCTGTCTCAAAATAAACACCAATCAAAATTCAACCCCCAAAATGCCATAACATACCCAAGATCGTGGACTCAATCTTCAATGTTGAGCAAAGACAAGAATGATAAAGAGAAAAGGGGACCATATTTCACAAGGCTATAGATGTTCTAGATAGTGATTCATTGATGGATTGGGGAAAAGTAAATTGAAAATATTTTAAGAAAATTCTTTGATTTAAGCTCTATTAAGAGCATTTGTGATTCATGAGAGAAGATAAAAACATCAGCATTAACAAGAGTTTGAAATAAACTGATTTCAACTCTTGTGAATGAACTTCAGGGATTCCAGATTTCAGAGGAGGGGCTGGAGAAGACTAAGCAGTTAAGCACACTGGCTGCTCTTTCAGAAGACAGGGGTTCAGTTCCCAGCATGTAACCTACAGGGCAGCTAAGAATGGTCCAAAACTCTAGTTTCAGGGCATTTGACACCCTCTTTTGGCCTTTGTAGGCATTGTACGCACAAGTACACTTAACACATGCAGGCAAAACACCCATACACATAAAATAAAAATAAAATATAAAAAAATAAATGATTCAAAGCTGGGCATGGTGGCACACACCTTTCATCCCACCACTCAGGAGGCATTGGGTAGTGGATCTCTGTGAGTTCAATGCCAGCCTGATCTACATAGCTAGTAACAGGCCAGGTGTGGCTGTGGAGACACCCTGTTTCAACCAAGATAAAAAAAAATGAAAGAGTTCATTGGGGAATATGAGTGCTGATATAGAAATAGCAAGTGACATACAATTAGAGTTGCAACTTGTATTTCCACTGCTGTGCTAAAACAGCAGGACCAAGGCACCTTATATAAGAAAGAGATTATTTGGCTTACAGTTACAGAGGGATAAGTCTCTCATGGTGAGGAGGCATGTTACATCTTCAAGCAAGGACAGGAAGTAGAGAGACAAGAAACTGAAAGTGGGGCAAAGCTACTAACTCTTAAATCAAGTTCCCAGTGACATGCTTCCTCCAGGATGGCCATACCTCCTAATGGTTACATGAATCTCTGAAAACAGTGCCACCAACTGACAAAGTGTTCAAATACTTGGAACCTAATGGGAAGCAGTTTTCATTCAAACCATCACAGAGACTAAAGATTTGGTTGAATTGCTGTAATCTCATAACATACTAAACAATGAACCATGCATATCTCAACTGAAGCCTACTTGATTGTGAATTTAAGAGCTTGAGGATGGGAAGTAATTCTATGGATTGCTGTGTTCTGGAGATGACATGATTATTGCACCCATGAACTCATAGCCACAGTGGTGACCTCACAAGACCTGCAGAAGATAAAGTCCACCAACATTTTATCATCTTTGGCAGAGAGGCTCAGGTAGCTTCACTGCTCTCTTAGGAGTTCTGGGCAGTTACTGTTTGCTGGAGGAGGAAGGGTAATAATATTTAGTGGTATAGCCATTGGTATATTGCTTTCACTCAAGTAAACAAGCCTTTACTCATGTTCAGTAATAATCAGCTTACCAATAGTTCTTCACCTAATAGTGAGGCCTGCTGCCTTTTACAACAGTTCTATGCTAGGATTTTGTCTGTTTGAGTTTGCATCTGTCTTGTTCATGCTGTCACCATTGCTGTAGGTTCATATGTGCAAGATCCAAGGTTCTTGCAAGATACAACTTCCCCATATTGTCATGGACCAACCTAAGAATCCACGGGATAAAAGAAAGAACTGAGATGAGATATAAATCTAAAGACACAGAAAATCTCCTCCATGAAATTATACCAGAGAATTCTTCATATATCTGGAAAGATATGAATATTCACAGGCCCCCAAAATAACCAAAAATGATCTTTACAACACATTACAGTTGATGTGCTAAGCTTACAGAATAAATAAAGAATATTGAAAAGAGCAAGGAAGAAGTCCCAACTTAGGTATAAAACTCATCAAAATTATGCTAGAACTTTTTTATTGTTATTAAACTTTTTCCATAGGTAATACATCATTTCTCAATCGAATCTAGAATTGCTTCCCTTTCCATGACCCCACCCCACCCGCGTCCCTGCACTCTGCCATATATGTCCTGCATCTTTTTCTGAGTCTTTCCAGAGTTTTTTCCAGTTCTTTTGTTGTTGTTCTCTCCAACTTGTATTGCTACAGTATATATACATACATATATATGCACATAGTTACACATATACATAAATATATACATACATACACATATCACTTGAATTGGAGGATGTTTTTTTTCCTAAAAGATGTCATGTTTTCCTTAAGGAAGTGCTCGAAGGTTCCTCCTTGGCAATCCCAAACAACTATCAATCCTGCACTTTTGCTCCACATTGGGGTCTTTCCCTCCCATGGTCCCCCAAACGAAGTCCAGTAAGCACGCATCCTGCACTGGCCTCCATGATACAGCCCAGGTAGTCCAACAATGGCAGTCTATATTCTGACAAAGCTGACATCCCATTAGCTGTTTAGTCCAAAGGTGGGTATCTCAGTATTTCCCATCTGGCATTGGAGGTTTGGAGGACTCTTGGAGAGACATGAGTCCTCAGTCCATATTGGAAGGTTACATGTCTTTGAGGAGTGCCAAAAGCAGTGGCAGCCACAGAGTAGATGTGTTTGCCAGTAAGAATTGAAGACAGGCCAAATAACAGTACTCTCTCTTTTTTTCTTTTTGTTTTTTAATGAGATCTCAAGTTCTATGTCTGCAGTACAGTTTCTCTAGTCTTAATGATTATTTATATCTGGTTGTACTTTCCTTTTGAATGCTTAAGGGCACACAGTTAGCCCAGAGTAACCAAGGTTTTTGTTTTCTCAAGGTCAATTGAGTATCTGGTCCTCAGGGGTCTCTAGGGGGGTTTTGCGGGGAGAGGAGGGTGGGAGGGCCTTGCTCCTTTCAGCTTTTCATTTACTAGTTCCATCCACTTGAGGACAAAATCAGGTCTTGCTGGACCAGGCTTCCTTTTCTGAAGCATGAGCAGACTTTCCTCTTTATAGACTGGACACTGGCTGAAGTCCCATTAGTGGCTTTTAAGACAAATCAAGAAATATGATATGGAAATAGCATATAGTTTATTTCCAAAGGATACAATTTTAATATAGGTACAATGTAATAGGGTGGTGCAACTTAGCCTTTCTGGGAGCTTGACGACCATACTTAACGCCCATACCAATTTGGCAGAGGGACCTAAGGGATAACTTTGTTCCTTGCCCTCAAGGTCAACCAAGTCTTACGGGATTATGCATGGGGGCATCTCTTGAAATGTCCTGCCAATGTGGGTCACCAGTCTTCCTGTTCAGGCAGGTCTTAGAGAATCACTAATGGGACTTCAGCCGGTGTCCAGTCTATAAAGAGGAAAGTCTGGTACAACTCTTATCAGAAATAGCCAGACTAATACTGTTGGCATGTTCTTAGCTATGCGACTGAATCCTCATTAACTTTTTTATGTTCTCTCACAGTTCCAGTCTTTTCATTAACTAATTAACTCATAAATATTCTCACAGTATGCTTCCATTCTAGTCAACTACAGTTTGTTTTGTATAATATGAAAAGAAGTATTTTTTTTTTTTGAGACAGGGTTTTCCAGTAGCCACAGATGGCCTGGAACTCAGTATATGTAGACCACACTGGCCTTGATCTCACAGATTCCTCTAACTCCACCTCCAGGGACTAAAGGTGTGTGCCAACACACCCAGCACAAGGAAATAGTTAATAGCCATTTGTAAGTCATTCATTATTCATTGAACTACAAAGATTTTAAAGCTATGTAGTTAGTTCAATAAAAGTTAACTGCAAGAAATATTTATAGTATAATTGTCATTATGCTATAAATATAAAAACACAAAACAATAAATATATTAAGAGTATATATATGTGCATATTTATGTAAAGTGATATAAGCTATATCCACCAAATTGAGAATAACATTTCTGTAAGAAGCTGTCTCAAAAAGACCAAAAAAAAAAAGCACAAATAAATGCATGACTGAAATTGGATATAAGTCATTGTCTCTGCATGCTTCTCTAGTGTTTGATACTTTCTACAGGAATATATTTATACATTAGCCATATTATTATTTTAATTCAAGAAATATTTTTGCAGCTTATATAAGCCAAGAACAATAATTTTGCTGTAGACACAGAAACAAACCAAAAAGCAAAACAGAATGAAGCAAAACAACTCTCTAACTCCTATGGAGGCAATGTTCTTGTATCAGGGAAACTAATAATGAGTATATAAGTAAAATATGTAGTATATGATATAAATATTGTGTGGACTACATAATATGTATGTGATATAGTACCACACAGAAATTAATTAGGAAAAAATGAAAAGATAATACTGGAAAAATTATCAAGGCCATGTGAAAATAGGTTGATTAAGTGAAAAGCCCCAGTGACATTGATTGACATGTACAACAGGGCAGAAAAAGAACTATATTATTATATATATATATATACTAATATATATATATATAATATATATATATAGTTAGTTAGTTAGTTAGTTAGTTAGAGAGATAGAGATAGATAGATATGGAAATGGATATAGATATTATAATATCTATATCCACACTAGATACAGCCTAGCATATTTCCTAGCATTTTTGATGGATTACAAAGAAGGTAGTAAATCTCCAGTATTTAGGGACAGGGAGAGAACAGTATGAGTTTTGGGATGGAAACTGGTAAACATTTCATTGAAAAACATGTAAATGGGGTTTGAATTTGCTAGGTGTTATTGGAATATTTTGACAAGAACTATGACATGATTTAGGATTTGAATATGATGACACTACCTACTCTACTAAAAATATTCTCAAGGGTGAGAAGTGCTGAAGTAGAGAGACAAGATGGAGACTCTGGATAATGGCGCTAATAAGAAACTAGAATCTTAGTCCAAGTAAGCAGTAGTGGAGGCTCCGAGTTTCATATAAATTATAGAAATGTAGTACACCAACTCTAGATATGTCAGTACATAAGAGGTTAGGAGACAAAGTGGAGATTTGATTATATCAAAGCTTAGGAAGTGAGTAACTAGAAACAAAGAATATCCATCGACTGAAAAAATAGTTTTGATAAGACTAACTTCTGAATCACAGAGAATTCAATAGTTAACATACTAAAGGAGTTTCAATTTTATAATTTTATTTTTCTTAGTTAAATATAATAGTATATTCATACAGCTGAGAGTGAAATTTAGATAATTAAGTATATATTGGAAAGTTTTATCAGCCCTTAATTATTTCTTCTCATTCTTCCTAATCTTCATGTGTGATAATAGTAGATTTTATTTTTCTCTCTAGTGGCTTTTATACATGCAAAGGTAAATATAAATGTAGAGTTCATTTTCACTCTTCTCACTAAAAGGATGGCAAAATAAATACATTTCTACACTTTTAGTATTTGGGTTTGTTTGGTTTTGCTTTTACTAATTGTTCTGGATACCTTTGAATAACATATGAATAGTTTTCTCCATTTAAAATTGTTTTAAAGTATTTATTTTTATCTTATATGCATTTATGTTTTGCACCCATGTATGTGAGTTCATACTGTACACTAAACGTAAAGGCCAGAAGAGGGGATTAGATCCCCTGAAACCAGAGTTACAGACAGTGGTCAGCTTCAACACAGGTCCTGGAAACTGAATCCAGGTCTTCTGCAAAAGCAGCCAGTGCTTTTAACCAGAGAGCCATCTCTCCACCCCTTTCCCATTCTTTTTAATACCTTGAAAATATTTCATTTTATTGATACCCAATAATTTAATTGATTATTTATAGATGTACTTAGCTGTTTTTTAATAAAATCATAGTTATTTATTATTTGTGTGCATGTGTGTTTATGTGTGTGTGTGTATGTATTCGTGTGACACACAGATGTCACAGAATGGGTGTGGAGGTCAGAGGACAACTTGGAAGGAACTAGTTCTCTCTTTCTACCACATAGGTTCCAGGGATGGAACTCAGATCATCAGGCTTGACAGCAAGCACCTTTAACCAATGAGCCATATTGCCAGCTGCTTTCCATTGTGTCTAATCTTGTATTATAAAGTACTAAGAAATCAGCAAATCAAGAACCACCACAGAAACGTAACCAGAGTTAGCAAAATTTAATCTTAAGTGACATTAACAAAATAACAAAGTAGGAACCTATAAATTCTGATTTCTTCATGTAAAGATCAATAAAATATGAATAAAGGATGGCAAAAAATGTTCCCAACTTAAGAAAAAGCATAAACTTAGAATATATTAAGTACAGCAGACTCCATTTAAGATAACTATGCAACATGTAACATGTCACATAAAAATGAATAATCAATAATACAATGACATTATTTTCCGTAACAAATCTTGATGCTCGAAGGTAACTGGGCATCTTATACAAAGTGTTCCAAGACAAACAAAGCCATGCCAGTTAAGATTGTACACATAGCAAAATTCATCTTCTAAAATAAGTCAAAATTAAAACTTTTCCTGACAAACAAAAGTAAGAGTTTTAATTATAATTCTACCTAATGTAGGTAGAATTTTAATTTTAAAGACATTCCTTCATTTCAAAATGAGTTGTGCTAGGAACATGTGAAAATATTGAGAAGTTAATACAGAAACAAAAAATTTCATTTAACTTTTGGTTACAGTATTTTGTTTATAATTTATTTTGCTCCTAAGTTTGATTATATTACTGTAACTTTTGTTGCAACTCTACTTTATAATTTATCTTTCTTATGGAAGAAAAAAGTTGTGAGAAGTCATTTAATTTTAAATCAATTGAAATGGGTAAAACATATAAGTAATTTTTGTCATCAGCAACATGAAGTTATAGGTTTAGAAGTATAGTTGTTTATGTTTTAAGTTAAAATTGCTAACACCCTAAATTATATATCTAAATATGTATATATACACACTTTTACATGAGTATGGAAAAATAAAAAGAAAATATGTCAAGAGAATAGACACAAAAGGAAAGTAATCCAAAAGAAAGAATGAAACCAACATTTTTTTTAATTTAGAAAAAGTTAAAATGGGTAAAAAGCAACTTTCCTGGTAAATAATTGCTTCAAGTTGACTGAAAACCTCATTGATAAAACAAAGCTTGTCAGAATGGATAAAAAATAACATGTTTCAAATTTATAAAAATAGCTCAGTCAGTAAAGTGCTTGATCTATGAGCCTGAGGCCCTGGGTTTGATCCCCAGCATCTCCGTAAATATGGATGTGGTGGTGCATGTTTTAACAAATGTTGAAGTAGAAGAGATATCTGAGTTCACTGGCCATCCAGACTAGCCTAAGAAGCGAGGTGAAGTTCCCAGTAGGAGACTCTATTTCAAAATTCAGGTGGATAGGACATGACTCTTAAATGCACACACATGTGTGATCATACATACACACACAAATACACACATAGAAACTAGAATTTTGTTCTATGTTGTCTATGAGAGTTACTTTATTTCCCAAACTATTTCATAAACTATTGTGGATAATTTGTGAAGAGAGATCGTTAATGGAGGTTTCTTCCAGAAAACAGTTTATTATTGCTAGCACTGACTCACAGGACTCCCACCCAAAGTCTAAGCTCTGAGCAATTAATATTTTGCCTTTTCTATCACTCTGGTCCCTTTGTCTCCCTTTCATTCTGTCTGATTGGGTACTCTAAGGCTATAAGGATGTGAGATTAATGCTAAAGGAATGTAACAAGTCTACGCATACCTACATTGACACTGATTAGATCACCACAGTTTTCTTTGTTTTCCTGTTGCCTGGCCCCCAGGGAACTCCTTCCACAAAACAAGTTAAATGTGACAGCATAAAAATGATATTCCAACCAAGCATGGTGGCGCGCACCTTTAATCCCAGCACTCGGGAGGCAGAGGCAGGCAGATCTCTTTGAGTTCAAGGTCAGCCTGGTCTACAGAGCGAGCTCCAGGCCAGCTGTGACTAAAGGGAGACCCTGTCTCAAAAATACAAAAAAAAATGATATTCCATTTAAATAGTAATAATGGAGAACCATATAATGTCAAATAAAATAGCTATTGATTAAAAATCATCAGTAATAAGCAAAGGTGGCCATTAAATTGAAGAGGAAATTTAAGATTATTAAGGAAGAAAACTAAAATTAAGTGAGAAAACCCAGATTACCTAGCCTGGGAAAACAGCCCTTGCTTATCAGCCCCTGCTGGCTTAAGAAAACAAATTATAGTGTACTAAGAAATCAGTTCTCTTGTTCGCTTGAGAAAACAGGTGTATAATGTTTCCTTTTGGTTCTATAAACACACTTCTTCCTTGAAATTCCAACTTAATGATCCCCCACCCTTTTACAAAATGTAGGTTGGAGATCCCTGTCCATGGTCTTGGTCATGTCCACTGGAAGGTCCCATTACCCCAATGCCCATCAATGCCAGAGTGGGCTTAAATTGTCTATATATACTAGAAAAAGACTGTTCCCTATAGTTCAGACCTTGGAGATTACTCCCTTGGTCCTGCTAATGGCAGGATCATAAATAAAAGCTTTGACTTACTACTTTGTGCCAAGATTCTGTTACAGTTCTTCCCATGACAGCATAATGATAAAAGAATGATAGCAAGGAAAGCATTAGTTTCATATATATATATATATATANTCCAGGACTGACAATGTTATAATACATAGTGAGTCTTAATAAGTTTGAAATATTGAAATAGTGTCAAGAGTCATATATAACCACAGAGAATGAAACTGATTATAGATAAGAGAAAGAAACAAGGAAAATCAACAAATATGTGGAAATAAAAATTTTAATGCCCAAAAATAAATGAAAAGGAAAATTAGAAAATATATTTACAAGAGAATATGAAGGAAGAAAAGAGATGAAGAACCAATCTCAACAGAAAAAGCAGGTTTATTAGGCAGAGCATAAACTGGAGTAGGCACCTCCTTGTGACCTGGGGTCCATAGGAAGATAGCCTCTTACAGACTCAGGGATTTTAAACTTCTTCCCTCAGGGAGGGGTATATTGTTGTGGCTGCATCATATATGAGAGGTTAATGGAGAGTGCCAATCATGCCAAAGCATTAAGGACCTAATATTTCTCCATCATTTCTGTCTCTAATGGAATATAATTGGAATCAGTTAAGTGAAGAAATTCATAATGTTGTGGCAGCCCAAAACATTAGGGAAAGGGGGTGAGAAAAGAGATATAAAGAAAAAAAGGAAGCCAGGTGTGGTGGCACACACTATTTTTTATTTTATTTATTTTTGTATGTGTATAAATGTACTGTCTGCATGTAGGTTTGTGCACCCGTGTCGTGCAATGCCTTGGAGGTCAGAAGAGGGTCTCTGATTCCCCTGGAGCTGGAGTTCTCCTGGAATTGGAATTACAGACGGTTCTTAGCCGCCATGTGGGTGCTGGGGATTGAAGCAGGGTCCTCTGCAAGAGTAGCCGGTGCTCTTAACTGCTAGGCTATCTCTCCAGCACCATGTGGCACACACTTTTAACCCCAGCACTGAGGAGGCAGAGGCAGGTGGATTGCTGTGACTTCAAGGCCAGCCTGGTCTACATACTGAGTTCCAGGCTAGGTGGGGCTACGATGAGATCCTATCCAATAAAATCAGGAAGAAGAAGGAGGAACAGGAACAGGAGGAGGAGGAGGAGGAGGAGGAGGAGGAGGAGGAGGAGGAGGAGGAGGAGAAGAGGAAGAGGAAGAGGAAGAGGAAGAGGAAGAAGAAGAAGAAGAAGAAGAAGAAGAAGAAGAAGAAGAAGAAGAAGAAGAAGAAGAAGAAGACAGGTTATGATTTTTTCTGAATTCTTCAGAAAAAGAAAACAGGTTATTATTTTTTCTGAATTCTTCAGAAAAGTGGGGCATACTTATGAGGAGCCACATGTTTGTGGCCCATTCCCAAAGCTGATAGATCTCCTGCTTTCCCCAGACCCTTTTAATCACAGAATTCTGTGGTATAATTCCACACCCTTTGAAATCTCCCAGGGATATGCTACCATGGTTCAAGCATTAAAGCTGAACTACTTCGGAATAGTGAAACTAATTTTTCATACTGTTGAAGTGTAGAAGATAAAAAGGTAGGTAGTGTGGCTCAAAAAAACATTAACCATGATACCAATTGAAGAACCAGCCTTTGGAGAAAATGGCTCTATCTACAATTACTACTAACAAAGTTAAATCTGTGAAAAGGCCAGCAGTTAACATCGCTTTGGATCTGGTAGTTAAGAGGGCCCAAAGAAAAACTGTAGAGTTCCCACGTGATCGAAATACCACCCAATGAGAAGGATTAATCTGGCAGCATCTCAGGTATTAGGGCCAGGCTTGAACAGAGGAAAAGTATAAGGTAATAAGGGGAAGGAAAAGAACCCTCACTTTCACCACATAGATGTGGATAATATATCACTTGCTGGTCCAGTCAACAGCTACAGAATTGTTCTACACAAAAAGTAAAAATAAAAACTATATCCCCTGCCTAAAAACTACCACAAATGGGATTAGTAAAATAGTAAATTATAATTAGGATCAAAAGCTGTCTTTCCTTGAGACACAGGACTTGAGCAACTGAGGTAGAACTGACGAGAAAGTTTCATCCCTGAGGACTAGCTCTCATAGTATCAGAAGATACTATGCAAGATGCCAAGACAGAAAAATAATCACGTATTCTACCTATCATTAAAGTCTATAAACCACAACAATGACCATCCTAGCAAACTATCTCTGTAGGTGCAGTAGTGGCACTTTTAACTTCAGGATAATCAACAGCTGTCAAATTGAAAGGAAGTCCAATTCAATGGGAGAGAAATCATGTTTGATACTGAAAACATACCCAAGAACACATGATTGGAGATATCATAGACTATAAATTAAAACATGCTTTTGTCACTTCCCTAGACCAACATAATATTTTCATGTATTCTATATAACTATCCTTATAGTTACAATGAACCTCTCACCACTTGCCAAAGAAGTTTCTTTTTGCAATAGATGAAGACTATTACAAATTTCCACAAATGGTCAAATGCAGAGAATAAGTGTCTCTATGGTGCCCAGCCCTAAGTGACATTTCTACAATGCAACCTCTACACTGAAGATTCAGGGAACATTGTAGAAGAGGGAGGAAGAATGAATTTAAGAACCAGAGAGACAGGACACTTGCTGCTAATTAATGTATTCAAGATATAATAAAGAAGCTGTGGCAATAAAACATTAACACTATTGTAGTCTAACTACATTTGCATAATGATAAAACCAGTTGACATGTCAAGGTGGATAGGGGTCAAGTGGCCCCACCTCAAGATAAAGAGCTACAGGCAGTCAATGAATGCTGAGGGATGGAGAATAATTTCTCTCCAGGTACTAGCTCTTTGAGCAGCTACCTAATTCCAAATGGACAGCCTCATACACAGGTACATAACAGACAAGTACACCACTTAATGGACTCAGTGCGATATATATATATATATATATATATATATATATATATATATCAAACTC
>VZQC01001139.1:762916-774220 GCA_009823505.1 Rhizomys pruinosus | reverse complement strand
CTGCCTGGAAATACTGTGCAGCAGTGGCAGCCATATGTCTGTATATCCCAAATCTAATTGGCTATTAGCTCTCTCCTTGGAGGAATAACCCACGGCTGATGCCACAAGCTTACATCCTCTAATGGTTAGGAGATGTTATAAACCACAGGAAGACCCTGTCATACTTAACAGAAGAAAATGTAATTCATGGATTAACATACCATCCAAACATCTGTGTCTATACCAAAGTAACCTACCATAACAATTAGTACTGTTTAAATACCTATATATCTAATTGCGTGTGCTTCATTAGTAGGATTGAAAGGTTATGCCTGGACAAGCTGGCAGCCCATGAAAGAAAACAGCCAGAATTGACTAGAGACCAAGACAACAGCTCTAGAGAAAGTAGACTGTTTTGCTTTTCATCCACCTGTGCCCCTTTTCTAAGCCTAGGGAACAATGTGTGGAAGAGGGGGCATGGTAGAATGTAAGGGCCGCGATTGGGGTGAATGGTGAAACTACAACAATATAGACTGGACACTCATTTGATCAACTTCATTGAACATACAAGCCCCCCCAGCTGGATTGTGGGACCCATGAGCTGTGTGGGTTTGGGCACTACTGCTTGCAAATTGGTTTTACATGAAGGATGCTTGTACTCACAAATTATCAGTTATTGTTAAAAAAAATGAAAACAAAACAAAAAAACAGAGAAAGATGCAGAAAAGTTACGGCAGAATGCATGATATGGGATGGGTAGGGGTGGGGTGGGGGCAAGGGAAGGGAATACATGCCTGAACTGAATTGGAAAATTATGTATGAAATACACAAAGCATCAATAAAAAATAAATAAATAAAAAGAAAATCCAAGAATGTTTCTTTAAAAATAAATAATATATCCTGGGGTGAGTCAGAGAGAATAAAAGATGTGGGACTCTTCATAGGTCTTACTGTAAGTGCAATGGCTACCTTGAATGAAATCTTTCAGTGTACTGGACCTCTTTATGTGTAAGGGTGAGGCCAGGTATCACTCAAATGATTCAACTGAGGCATGAACTCTGTTGGGGCATCTCCCAAGAACCTCCTAACTTATGAAGATGAAGTCCAGTATCACTGTGAAGACACTATTTTGTTGGTCAGGGTAGTCAGATTTTGAAAGGACAGTCCAAAACTGAAATTGGCCACAGATCAGCTATGAGGGAAAGGGGAATTAGAGAAACCAAAAACCTGGTTATCCATAGGTTTATCAAATAATGAAGTCTAGCAACTAAGAAAAACTGCAGATTTAAGTACTAACACTTTCAGCCACATGTTCTGCTTTCTGCTCTCTTGCTCTGAGGACATGTAGCAGTGAAAAGGCATGAGGAGAGAGAGAATCGAAGTAGTCATTACAAGTTGTGTGGATTCACCCTGTACCACACATTGAAACTGAAGGGAGTCTCAGAAAAAAATACCCCTTCTTCTTATGGAAGGTAAAAGAGAACTCCTTAGCTGTAAGGCCATTTGATTATCCACCATAGTACCAGAATGAGGAGAGTCCAAGTGAAAAAAGGTAGACCTCCAAAATGTATTAGGGGAAAACTGAAGGTAGGGAGTAAAAGAGTTTACTAAAGAACAGAGACTTTGAATAGAATCACAGCAAACCAATTTTTAGAGAAAGACGATGAGAATCATCTTCCTGAGAGAGGATGGGGTTCTTTTATATTGGAGAGAAGTTATCTGGCCTTGCCTCCTGGAACATTTGAACGGGCTATGTTTGAATAGAGTTTAAGAGTTCAGCTGACTACCTTGAGATGATAGTAAATCTTATAGTGCCACTTATTATTTCTGATAATGGCCATTTAGAGTGAAGCACAAGGGCCATTAAGAGTTAGGCTGCAATTGTTTGTATAAGGCATCACGAATCACTGGGTCTGGCTCCAAGCTATTAGGGTCTGTCTACTGTAGAGTGGGGATTTTTTTTCTCTTTTTTGCCTTTTACCTCTACATTTATCAGCTTTTATTTGGTAGTAATTTGAGATAATTAATATAATTTCTGAACCTTCAGAAGAATGTGAATTGAAACCAGATAAGGAAATTGAAACAGGAATAACTGAAAGAAAAGGCTAATATTGGTGATAAGATGATGGATGAAAAAAGAGGCAGAAATAAGGAAAGTGAGAGAGTTCAGAAAGTAAATAAAATGGCTTCCACTGACTCTTCATTTTTTTCTTCCAAGTTTCTGATAGCTGGATGATGCTGCAAAAGCTTTTGCTGCAGACTTTGAAATTGGTCACTTTTTACATGAAAATATAATCCAAAAATCAGTGTTATACTTTACTAGCAAAGCTTTTGAAGATGAAGATAATATTTTGGTGAAGAAGCAGATGCAGGTTATCACATCTTTAAAAATTCAAAAGTTGTACCAACCTTTTTCACTGTTGACTGCAGTAAATCTCTTTAATAAAAGCTGTTCGGATGACTGAATTTGCATTGGAAATTTTTTCATGTTAGAGGCTTTCAGATTGGATTGTATTATCAACAATCTCAGAAATCATGAAAATCGGTTGGCTCTTGGAATAACCCTATTAAAGTTTTCCTATATCATGTGCCACTATTTCCTATTACGCAGCTATATTGTGGATGCAATTGGAACTGTAGTGTAGGATATTAAAGAAAAAGGACGTATGAAAAATAATCCAGACTATGACTAGAAGTATCAAAAGCCAGCAGAGTGCAGGCATTCGTGAAACAGGCTGTTTGTGTTATTGTGGATAACTTGAATTTAAATAGATTATAATTTACTTATCATCTTATTTTTTTCTATTTTCCTGGTAGAATCAGTAAATGTTTAAAGGAAAGAAGTTGCTATTTTAAAAACCTAACATTTTATCTAGCTTTTCTGTCCAATATACTAAAAATCAAAATCATGTCATGC
The DNA here is from genome assembly GCA_009823505.1 of Rhizomys pruinosus. NCBI lineage: Eukaryota > Metazoa > Chordata > Mammalia > Rodentia > Spalacidae > Rhizomys > Rhizomys pruinosus. The sequence goes on along the minus strand of VZQC01001139.1, from coordinate 771,324 downwards.
ATGTGTATTTATTGCTATTCCTTAATTCTTCTGGAATATTTTTTCACACTCTTACTAAAAACAATTACAAAAATCAACAACCATTAAATACACAAAAATCAACCAGAATGGAAATTATCCAAAATAAAATAGGTAACAAATGTGAGTAAGCATATTGTGACAATGAAATTCCTGTGCATTATTGGTAGAGATGTAAGCTAGTTCTGTCAAATAGAAAATAATACAAAAAGTCCTCATTAAAAACAGAACTAGTGGGCTGGAGAGATGGTCTAGTGGTTAAGAGCGCAGACTGCTCTTGCAGAGGACCCGGGTTCAATCCCCAGCACCCACATGATAGCTGAGAACCATCTTTAACTCCAGTTCCAGGGGAATCTGACACCTTCTTCTGACCTCCACGGCATTGCATGACATGGGTGCACAAACCTACATGCAGACAGTACTTTCATACACATAAAAAAATAAAAAAACAGAACTAGCATTCTACACAGCAATGCCTCCTGCAAATATCCTAGAAGATAATGCAGTCAACATCTTAAGGAAATATCTCCACTATGTTTATTGTAATACTAGTCATGTTGCAACATATATAACACTAGGGACTATTATGATGAATGAAATAAGCCAGACACAAAAAGAGAAATAGTATGTAATTTCACTAAACAGTGTATTCTAAAATATGCCAAGAAAATTGAATACATAGAAACAGAAAGTGGAAAGAGTAAGCCAGAGACATGGGTAAAATGAAGATTTGAAGGGCAAAGCATATATATTAGTTATGTAGATACAGAAAAAATAAACATAGACATCTAATATACATCATAAGGAGTATGATGAATAATAAATTAGAAATTATCTAAGAGCATTGACTTAGGTAAATTCAGAAGAAAGTAGTACACATGACAGATAATAGATATCTTAATTTGCTTAACTGAAGGTATAATTCCAAAATGAATATATGTAAAACATTCTGTTTTATACCTTAAATAAATAAAAAAATAAGATATGAAACTGCAAGTCTGTGATGGAGCTCACTGACAATGTGCTTGCTTGGTTCATGTGAAGCCCTGGATTCATTATAAAGAACAAAAAAATTAGACAATACATTATTAAAATTAATGAAAAATATATATTTTACTGTAGAAATTCATTACTTGAGCAAGTATTGAATCACTGAACAAAGTTCAGACATCAGTACCATGTGAAGTGATCAATGGATTCAGTACAATCGGTAGATAAATCCCAATGACTCTATTTACAAAAAAAGTAAAGGAAAATCATAAAATTTATATGGAATTTTAGTTCTCTGTAATTAGAGTATCTTGAAAAGTACAGGCATTTTGTAGTATTCATTTTCCTGATTTCAAAAGTTACTTCGAAATACATTAATCCTAATAGTATAATAGTAGCAGAAAGAGACTTATACAATAATGAATAAAATGACAGTAAAAAAAAACTTAACTCCTGCATATATGAGTTATTGATAATACACCAAAGTGCCAGGATAATTCAGTAAGGAATCAAAAACGTCAGTAAATGGTTTTGAGAGGAAATTGTATATAAACACACAAAAAATGATTTGGGACCTTTTCTTTAGGTGGTGGCTAATATTTATTGACAGGATTTTGACTCACCAATGAGAGATATCTCTGGAACTGTCTATTAGGGCATGCTCAAAGAAGATTCACTGAGAGAAAACAAGCACTCTGAATGACATATTCCATATGTTGGGGTCATATGCTAAATTTCAAAACATAAGAAACTGAGAGGAGCACTATTATTCATCTTGTTCTATTTCCTGATTGTAGGTTCAATGTGACCAGCCTCCTCGCACTCCTGCCACCATGCCTTCCTCATCATGATGGACTATATCCCCTCAAATTATGAACCAAATAAACCTTCATTCCTGAAGCTGCTTTTGTCAAGGAATTCACAGCAGCAATGAGAAAAACAACCAACAGACCTTATATATCATGTATAAAAAATGACTCAGATTGGGAAAAGATTTACATTTAATGGCTGAATTATATTTACAAGAAAATTTGGGAGAATAGCATTATTGGAATGCTATTCTCCCCAAAAAATTTTTTTAATTTTTTTTTATTTTTTTATTGATGCTTTGTGTATTTCATACATCATTTTCCAATTCGGTTCAGGCATATTTCCCTTTCCCTTCCCCCCACCCCACCCCACCCCATCCCAGATCATGCTTTCTGCCATAACTGTCCTGCATCTTTCTCTCAGTTTTTTTTCCCATTTTTTAGCAATAAGTAATAATTTATGAGTACAAGCATCCTTCATGTAAAACCAATTTGCAGGCAGTTGTACCCAAACCCACACAGCCCATGGGTCCCACCATCCAGCTCGGGGGGTGTGGGGGCTTGTATGTTCAATCAAGTTGATCAAATGAGTGTCCAGACTACATTGCTGTAGTTTCACCATTCACCACAATCGCAGCCCTTACATTCTACCATGCCCCCTCTTCAGCAGATTGTTCCCTAGGCTTAGAAAAGGGGCATAGGTGGATGAGAAGCAAAACAGTCTACTTTCTCTGGAGCTGTTGTCTTGGACTCTGGTCAATTCTGGCTGTTTCCTTTCATGGGCTGACAGTTTGTCCAGGAATAACCTTTCAATCCTAATGACTACTTCAAAACCAGTACCCACAGAAGAAAAATTGATATACTTCTTCAAAATTAAAAATATTTTTTCATCATAGGACACTAGTAAGACTGTAAAAGCATAAACTATTAAATTAGAAAGATACTGTCACATCACCTGTATGAGAAGGAATTAATATTCAGTATATGTAATAACTAACAAACGTAAAGGATCAAATTTTAAAAGGTGCCTAGAACTATAACAAACATTTCTCTATAGAAGATATGCAGCTAGCTAATAAGTAGGTAAAAATATTCAACATTATAACCAATGAGAAATGTGAATGAAATTATAATGTAATGTCCCTTCACACTTATTAGGAGACTATCATCTTTATATTACTACAATGAAATGTCTATGGCAAAAGATTTATAGAGAAGTGGGATTATTTATCTAACAGTACTGTTCAAAGTCATAGCATTGTCATCTTCTCAACACTGGAAATGATCTCCCTGTCACATAGGCTATGCCAGACTAAATCAAGTCATGTGGAACTTTCCATCAGCCCCAAAGTCAAGGTATCCCCTTTGTTATAGGGAATACTCTTGCACCCCTTCAGGTCCCCTGTCATGTTTGTCCATGGCAGTTATCTCTCTTACTCATTTACTTTAAGTTACATCTATAATGAAGCTTTTCTCCAGGATTTAGAGGGAAGTCTCTCTTTCCCTTCCTTTAAGACCCTGTTATGCTATCTCTGATATATACTGCTCCTTTTTATTTTCTCCCACCTCAAGGCCTGATCATATTCCTTGCAGTCATGAGGCAATCTTTTCTAATAAAATTCATTTCTAAAATGTGATTTCATGTCAGCTCCTTTCCTAAAACTGTCACTATTTTTAATAACCAATATCAAAAATAAATCAAATGCTTCTAAGATAACAATGACAGAAATATATAGGATAATTTTCCCACTCCAAAAGAAATAAATAGCTGGGGCTGGAGAGATAGCCTAGTGGTTAACAGCACCGACTGCTCTTGCAGAGGACCTGGGTTTGATTCCCAGCACCCACATGTTGGCTAAGAACCATCTGTAACTCCAATTCCAGGAGAACTCCAGTTCCAGGGGAATCCGAGACCCTCTTCTGACCTCTGCGGCATTGCACGGCATGGGTGCACAAACCTACATGCAGACAGTACATTCATACACATACAAAAATAAATGAAATAAAAAATAAAAAATATATAAAAAAAGAAATAAATAGCCAAAAAAAAAGAAAGAAAGAAAAAGAATTGCATGTAGAAGTACATGTCTGTTATGTGTTGTACCACATCTGCAATTATAACAATCAAAAAGCTAAAGCAATAAAATCATTAGTTGAAGCCTAGCTTGCACTACATAACATACTAAAATTCTGTCTCAATAGCAAACTGTATAAAGAAAGAAAAGGAAAGGAGTAATTTTCACAAAGGGAGTCCAAAAATTAACAGCATAGACAATAATTTCTTCAGATTCCTATGCCAGAATCTTATACACTGAGGGGCAAAACTTAAGGCAATGAGGACTTTGGCATTCCAGTTTTGTGATTCTATAACCTCCGGTATGTTCAATTGAAGATTTGTGCTGATGGCAGCCACTGTCCAAAGCAAACATGATATATTGGTTTGTTCCCCACTGGAACTCCATTCCCACAGTTCTGACATTACCTAGTCAGGGTAGCAAACTCATTCTTGGACTACCAGGACTTCCTTTGAAATCACAGTAGAAGCCACCATGAGCCCATAATTCTCATATTCTGTAAATATGCAGAAATTGCATCACATGAACAAAATATATCATTAGAGTTTACTTGAATCAGAGTCCTAGCCATGATATGATTTGCTGGTTGGACACAGGGAAACAAATCTTAGAGTACTCCAGAACAGCAAGCCTAAAGAAAACAGTATGAAATTCCATGAATTAGTTTCTTAAGCCTTTGAGAAGCCAGGAAGATTGAGAGGTGCTCAAACCCATTTTGCTCAGTGCTTTGCTAATTGGCACATAAATATCTTTATACATGCTAATCTGTTTGTCCTCCTGGACCAATTCTCATTGATCACACACACACACACACACACACACACACACACACACACACACACACACACACTCATTAAATGCTTCAAAAAAGCATCGAAATATTTCATATATATGCACATATATATCTTAAGAAACATCTAACCCTCTAAAGTTAGTATTTTAGAGATAGTATTTTAGAGATAATTATCATCTAAAATAATTTATGTAAAGTATGCTTTGTGCACATAAAACCGCATTTATTCAGTTGTAAGACAAATTTTGTTATTTTTTAAAAAATCTTTGAATAGGAGGCTGGAGAGATGGCTCAGTAGTCAGAGCATTCACTATTCTTGCAGACCTAGGTTCCAGTCCCATCACTCACATGGTAGCTAATAACCATCTGTGACTCATGTTCCAGGAGTGCACTTACATTCATGCAGTCAATACACTCATACACATAAAAGCAAAACGTTTAATTATTTTACTATTTTATTTATTTATTTATATGTGTGTATTGCCTGTATGTATGTAATTGTACCTGTATTATGCAATGCCCTTGGAGGTCAGAAGAGAGCATAGGATCCTCTGGAACTGGAGTTATGGACAGTTTTTATCTGCCAGGTGGGTACAGGGATCTGAACCCAGGTCCTCTGCAAGAGCAACCCGTGCTCTCTTAACAACCTTCATTTACTTTCTATTCCTTTCTTCTCTCTTTTTTTAATCTTTTTGAGACAGGGTCTCACTGTAGTCCCAGTTGTCCTGGAATTCCCGGAGATCCATCTGCCTCTGCCTCTCAAGTTCTGGGACTAAAGGCATGTGCCACCACACCCAGCTCATCCATTTTTTAAATAGCAAGGGTACCAAAATGAGAGAGCATGAAAATGTTTTATATTTATCAAAACTTCCTAATAAGATATATAAAAATCCTTTTGTTACATTATAGCTATGTGTTACTTTTCCAGACTTATTTGCATATGCAGTTGATAAATTTGAGATTTTTCTTAAGGCCATGATAAATATAAAATGATTAATATATTAATATGTTTGTCCTTTATGTTAAATTTCCTATTCATAGTAGAAATAATAGGAGATATGATTCCAAAAGACAGTAACATTCATTTGCTATAAATGGGTGGAAGGAATGTATTCATATTTTAGAGTAATATAAAATTAAAGGGAAAAATGTGAATTCCTAAACATATTTTGGAATTAACATACAATTTATTTGGGTAGGTCATAATTTTTTCATAGTTTGGACTGAGAAGTCAGCTGTGAGTCTGATGGATTTCCCCTTATATGTAACTTGTTGTTTTTCTCTTGTTGCTTTCAGTATTTTGTCTTTGTTTTGAGCATCTAATGTTTTAACAATTATATGTTGTGGGGAGTTTCTTTTCTGGTCCTGTCTATTTGGTGTTCTATGTGCTTCTTGTATTTGTATGGGATTGTCTTTTTTCAGTTTGGGGACATTTTCTTCTATTATCCTGCTGGAGATCTATGAAAGCTAGAAGAACATGGATCAAAGTATTCCCTGTGCTAAACGACTTTAGATGCCAACTCAGACTACTATATCCACCAAAATGTCAGTTATAGTTGAAGGAGAAAGAAAAATCTTTCATGACATGAACAAGATGAAAGAATACATGTCTAATAAATCAATACTTCAGAAAATCCTCAAAGCAATCCAAAGAACAGAGGAAAGGAGCAACTATCCCTAAGCAATTAAAGAGAAATTAACAAAAGCATAATAGAGTAAATATAAACCTAGACCAAGAATGCAACAAAAAATAAAATGAAAGGAAGCAACACACATCTCTCAGTAATAACCTTAAATACTAATGGTCTAAACCCCCCAATCAAAAGACAAAGACTGGGAGAATGGATTAGGAAACTAAATCCATCTATATGCTGTCTACAAGAAACCCATCTCACCCTCAAAGATAGACACCACCTTAGAGTGAAAGGATGGGGAAAAAAAGCCATTCCAAGCGAATGGTACCAAGAAACAAGCCAGAGTGGCTATTTTAATATCAGACAAAACAGATCTCAAAGTAAAACTAATCAGAAGAGACAAAGAGAGCCATTACATCATTGTCAAGAGAACAATTACCTATGAAGATTTCACAATCCTAAATGTCTATGCACCAAACTCTGGTGCACCTAACTTAATAAACACTACTCTGCAGGACCTCAAGAAACAGATTAATCCTAACACACTAATAGTAGGAGACTTCAACAGCCCACTGAATCCCTTGGATAAATCAACTGGACAAAAAACAAACAGAAAGATATCAGAAGTGAACAATACAATACACCAAATGGACCCCACAGACATCTACACAATATTCCAACCAAACACCAGAGAATATACTTTCTACTCAGCACCTCATGGAACATTCTCCAAAATCGACCACATACTGGGGCACAAAAGAAATCTCAACAAATACAAAAGGATTGAAATTATTCCATGCATTCTAACAGACCACAGTGCAATAAAACTCAATATGAACACCAGACAATACATATAAGAACACATGGAGACTAAACAACATCATCCTGAATAATGAATGGGTCAGGAAAGAAATAAAGAGTGAAATAAAATTATTCATGCAACTGAAAGAAAAAGAGAATAAAACACAATAAAATTTGTGGATACTTTAAAAGCAGTCTTGAGAGGGAAATTTATAACTCTAAATGCCCACGACAAAAATAAAACAAAAAGCAGAAAGGGAGCAAATAAATGATCTAACACTGCAACCAAAACAACTTGAGAGACAACAACAAATGAACCCTAAACCTAAAAGACAGGAAGAAATCATAAAAATCAGAGCAGAAATCAATGAAATAGAAACAAAGAAAACAATACATAGAATCAATGAATGCAAAAGCTGGCTCTTTGAAAAGATAAATGAAATAGACAGAACTCTAGCCCAGTTAAGCAAAAAAAAAAACAAAAACAAACAAACAAAAAAAACTACAAATCAATAGTATTCGTGATGAAAGGGGAAACATCACAAAAGACAACAAAAAGATCTGGAGAACCATATGGGAATACTTCAAAAGTCTATAATCCACTAAATTTAAAAATCTAAGAGAAATTTGAATTTCAGGAGTTTAAAATTTTTGTTGTAGAGATCTTTGGTTAGGATTGTTCCCAGGTATTTTATTCTTTTTGAGGCTATTGTGAGTGGGAAGGTCCTCTTATATTCCTTCTCCACTTGTTTATTGTTGGTGTGAAGAAAGGCTACCGATTTTTTCCATGTTGATTTTGTATCCTGCCACTTTACTGATAATTTTGGTATATGTGTGACATTTATATGGGCATATTTTGGAGCAATATAAATGGGAGGAACAACAACATAAGAACATAGGTCAAAGAACTGGCTGAAACAATTAAATTCTGCCCAAAACAATAAACCTTTGTAGAGAAAAACCTTAAAAAGACTGAGAAAATGATGCAAGACATGTATGGCAGAATGCATGAGCTGGGGTGGGGTGGGGGCCATGGAAAGGGGACTATGTCTAAATTGGACTGAAAATGATGTATGAAATACATAAAAAATCAATAAAAGCATTTTTGTTTAAAAAAAAATGAAAACTTGCCGGATGTGGTGGCGCACGCCTTTAATCCTAGCACTCAGGAGGCAGAGGCAGGCGGATCTTTGTGAGTTCAAGGCCAGCCTGGTCTACAGAGTGAGTTCCAGGACAGCTGGGGCAACAGGGAGACCCTGTCTCAAAATGACCAAAAAAAAAAAAAAAA